>CM052157.1:4658179-4694111 GCA_028455555.1 Augochlorella aurata | reverse complement strand
GATTTAATTGATTCAATTGATTTAAAGGATTCAGCAGTCGGAGGGTTCATAATTCAATATGAATTAGACTGTACCGACGAACCATAATCGAGTTATGGGAGCGCCGTTGAAACGTGGGAACACAGCGGCGTCCGGCTTGCCATTGCAAATTTGATTCGGCGGCATCGACAGCAGGTCCGAAATATTTCTATGGAGCTTGCGCCGCGAGGGAGAATGATTGGAAAAGTTTATGCGTCACGCGGTCGATGGATTCGCTGCTGTACGAGCCCGGGGAAGGGGTAAGTTGGACGAGTTTCCCTGGGTATAAAGTGTGAGTTTGTAATTCGTCGGAGCACGACGGATGAGTGCCCGAATTTCGTATCGTGCGAGATTCCCTCTGTTCTCGGGCGAACGCTCGCTGGGGTTGATGCTCGCGAGTCTAATTGCGGTGATTAGGCGACCGGAAAATGCGAGACGGAGCGCTGGTCCGTAGAAATAATTGTTACTACGGGAACAATCCGAAATTCGGCGTGTACGAATCGTTCGTCGTCGATTACTACGGCCGCAGAGAGATGGTAACTACGTGCGAGGTAGGGGTGATATTTAGCCGATGTCACTAGCTAGGGATTTCCAGATGAATTTAGTTACCGGATCTCTATTTAATCCTTTCTTATCTCAACGATTATTTTTGCAATACCCTGATAACAAAACATTTTATTATCAAAAAATGTTATTGCAAGTTTCTGCTAGATGATAATGGATCTAAATAATACAATGAATTAATAGTAGTAATAATAATGAGTAAGTAAGTAATAATAATAATAATAACAATAATTATAGTAATAATAATAATAATAATAATAGTAAGTAATAATATCAAGTAATAATTAATGATAATGAATTAATAATTGAAATAATGCAATAGAATATTTGTATACCAGAATATAGTCAAAATAAATATAAGGGATAAGGGATAAGGATAAGGGAGCCTCTGTCGCATATTAAAATAATTAATATACAATAAACATATTATTAAAATAACAACATTTTTTCACGATAATAGCAAGAAATGGCTCGATGAGACAATCGACATTTGATTCGAAAGGATCGAGAACGATCTGTACCAATAAGTATCGATAGTTTCTCAGCGGGAGGGTGTTGTACAGTGAAATAGGGGAAAACGGTGGCCTCCAGTATCGCAGTTATTGGCTCCTAAAGCCAGTCAAAATAACCCGAGGAAAATTGAAAGTCTCCGGGTAATTTGTAATTAAACTCAACAGCGGCGCGCGGGCCACCATTAAAACGGACTTACGGCGGTAATGAAAATACAAGCTTTATAGATTAATTAAGTGCCACGACACCCAGCCAGCGGCAGAATTTCCTCGCAGTAACGCAATCTACCGGCTCTGTCGTTTCTCACGGGGAAGGACCATCCCCATCCCTTCCCCTCCCCAGCCCCCTTCCAGGCTCGCCTTTCTCGCCGAAGACGAATTCAGATGGTTCAAACGTGATCGTTGCTCTTCGAACGCCGGAAACCGACTCCCGTTTCCCCCTGACCCGGTCCAATTTATCTTTACGATCAGGATTTCCAGCGTTCCTTTTCCCGGGTTATGCCTTTCCCACCGCATCACGCGAGAATCACATCCTGGAACAGTGTAGTAATATTTGCGGTGGGAATAATAAGGAAATAATACACCGCGGCGCTAAATAATTGGCGGCGGGGAGCGAGTAGAGTAACCCAGCAATGGTCAGACATTCGTACCATGTAATATCTGTTTCTTTCGCAGGAATGGAATTGCTGGGGAGATGATCTTGATTGTTCCTTGTATTCTGTGGTCTTGGTTGATAAAGACGAGGTGGTAGTTTTAAGTAGAGTAACCTGAAAACGGTCGGACACTCGAGGTATATTTCTTTTAAGGTGATCGAAATGGTAGAAGCATTATTTTAAGTAGAATAAGCCAGAAATAATCGGACACTGAGCTAGTATTTCTTTCTCTCAAAGTGATCTTTGTTTGGTAATTATTTAAATTAATTTTATATTCACCTTAGTACGAGGTTAATATTCGTCAGTAGAGTAGTCTGATAATTATCAGCCGAGAATTATTTCTATCTTTTACTGCATCCCTTTTTGCAATAATTTTAAGCGTATTATTAAATGATATATTTTATAAATATAAAGATTTATCGAATAATGAAAGAAAGCTGTGACCTGGGAAGTTATGATTCACGATTCAACATTTATTTCTCGCGGAGTATCTCCGTCTAGGGCGAATTTTTCTGTCCAATCGAAGTTCTTCTTAACGATCATTGGAATTGCCCGTTGTCGGTCAGACGGAGGAACAAGCGTTACAACCTTCGCACGATATTTCGGTGACACTTTATGGAACCGGGTGGAAGCTCCATTATGGCCCCTAAAAGTTTTTGATGCCGCGAGTTCTTATGATGGGATATAAACTAGCGCCGTTTTACGATCGACCCGCTGGTCACCGATGGACTTTCCTCACGGCGCGAACTTACTTCGCCCGGCGTAGTTCGGTCACCGGTAGCCGGCCTTTGAAGATCCCGCTCGTTCAAATTTTTTACATTGCCCTGCCTTGTCAGATTCGCCGCAGCCAGTTCCGAACCGCGCGTGCTCTTCGCCATTACGAAATAATTTATGGATCACTGCGCCCCCTCGTAACTTCGGCGATGACGAAATTGTTGGTGCGCTTCCGTCGAGAACTTTCGCATTAAATCGTAATTAAAAGTAATAAAAATAATGTCAGACTTATTAAACTTATTAACTTTTATTTCTAGAGAATTATAAATTAAAATCGTAATTAGAAGCACTAGAAAGAGTCATGCTCATTAAATTTATGACAAATTTGATTTTCAGGCGCAATTACATTGCTAGTATTTCGTTATTAAAAATCAGACATGAATATTCGCCCAAGTGAAACGTCGCCGAATTGTTCAGACATGCTCGAAATTATTAAAATAGAGTTAAAACACCACTCCTCCAGGTTTTACATAAATTACGGCTCCACGTGTTTCAGTAGAAGCACCGCGTCTCGATCAGCCGAGATAAAAATTTCTCCCAAGAGCCGCTCTTCATCCCCGAGCACAGTTGCGCGAATATTAACGATATCACTCTCCGGTTAATAAAATCGGAGGCAACCCAGCGCGCCTGATTTTTCCACTATATCACCGGTTAATTATCTTGCTCCGCCGGCGAAAAAATCGCATACCTGCCGCGAGGCGTACTGCCTCAAATTTCATCCGATTCCACGCGGAACGTAACACTGGCGCGGCCGTTTCCCTCTCGTCTGCCTCTTTATTGGCGCGGGTCACGAAATTTATGATGGTGGTTTAATTAACCCGGACCGACGAGCCGTACGCTTTCCCACGGCTCGGGTGAAGGGGGTGAGACGGTGGAAAGTCGGTCGCTTATTAAAATTCCTGCGATGGGTGGAAGGCTTTCGTAACAAGCCAGAATATCGCCCGATGGCCGAGAAAAATACAGAACGGGAGCTGCCTAGGCCACGCTCCACCCTCGAAGCATTGACCAATCCGATAATTAACCGGCAGATTAGCTGCCGGATAGGACAATGGGATATTAACAAACCGATTAGAGCATCGAGTCTCGCGTCGTTCACGTGGAATTAACGCAACAATGGCGGTGGCCCTGTCTCAGAATCCATTGAGCTTGATTAATCAGTCGGATACCCGTGATGGTAATCCGATCAAGTATTTTGTTCCGCGAATGACAGATGTCTGATGGAAATAGACGTTTACTTGATTAGCAGTGATAGAAATGTGACGATAGGCGGATGTCTGATTTTCCGTCGACCCGAACCACTGGGGATCCTTATCATATTATTCCTGGTTTGTCGTTTTAATACCGACATACCCTTTCGTGCTAAATGCCTATTCATAGACGTAGAAGTATTTCTTTTTATTACTGGAGGTAGAATTATATTTCTGGACCGACGTCTGATCTTTCATTGATCTGAACTACTGTACGCTCTTATATTCATATACTCTCTCGCTAGTGCATTGAATTATTTTAACTATTTTTGATATATCGAGAAATATTTTACGATATTTAACAGGCCTTTGATAGTTAAGAAAAAAATAGAAAACGATTGTTTTTATATTTTATCAATTTATCCTGCACGAGTTTATGCGACGTCATAAAATAAAGAATATTTCGTAAAATTAGTTCTTGTTCAGTTTTTAATGATTTTATTTATACGAAATCCTCTTGACGTGACTGTAAATAAATTGTTCAACAAAGGATTAATAAACATTTCATAATGAAACGCAATTCTAATATTGTTCTTCCAAAAGTCTTTTCACCGTTAAGTCCTCAGCAGCTCAAAAATATCTCTTAATTTCTAAACAAATGTACACCTGTCTATTCTTACTGCGATTCTTACAAACTCCTATTAAACTCACGAGGACAGTAGACACCGTCGCAACCGGAATCAATGGGCCGCGCACAGGTGGCCGAAGGATCTCCGCTGGCACGGCCACGGCGTGATCAATTTCGCCAGGTGTTCGCCCCAGAAGTAACCGAGACAATGAGGGCGCGGGAGCGCCAACGTAAATACGATTATTTGTTCCGTTCGGCGGGAACGACAGGAAGCAACAGAGAGGAGCTGTAATCTGATATCTGCGAGGCAGCTGCCAGAAGTGGCTCATCTTTGTTCCTTAAAGCTCCAGAAATCCTTTTTACGCGCGGCAACAGCGGCTTTGTTGCATCGTGAAACGCCAACGTGTACTCTAGGTAGACGCGATTGGCATCTGAATGCTCCCTTTTATACCGGAAGTCATTCATCCGATCTTGCCCCGACGAAAGTGGTCGCGGGAAAATATTTTCTTAACCCCGGCGCGCCATTTCCCGCATCTGATATCACGCTCGAGAGAATCGGTCGTGAAATAAACAATCTTCGACTGCGCCGTTCTCCATAATGCATCGCGGCGCACTCGAAAAATATCGTATCACCGTTTTGACAAACGGCCTGCAGCCCTTCCGCCGGATAAAACGCGTATCAGCTTTCATTTATACGTATTTTACGTTCACTATAAGACATTCTTATTTTCCAAAGAATCATCGTGAAATTGCTAAAAACGCTGCTGCTTCCAATGAATTTCTAAACAATAGCTACGTTCATACATCGTTAATATTATTATTATATAATAACGCAAATAAGCAGGCAAATGAACGTATAAATTGAGGTACGCATAACAATGTTTCTCCGCTTAATTTATCTATTTACTGCATACATATATAAAGTTTATTCCGATTTAGCCCGGACTTCAATTAATTATAAACGATCCTGTATCAACATTGTGTCAAGTTATCGAGCACAAATTTTGCAAATTGGAACACGATGTTGATACATCGACCGAATCGATTGTATTTCATTGAAATACTGACAGTTCAAACACGGAGCTGGAATAAATATTCCGTATAAATTGAAGGAAGAGATATAATAGTTCCCCACGCCTTAGCTTCCACATCATCGCATAATAATATTAATCGTATTTAATTAACAACGAGATCGCATAGATCGAATCGCGTTTCGCGGCTATTTGACTATCGGCGAAGCTCGGAATAATATTTCTATTCACCGATGGGAATCAAAGCCGCTAAATTCAATTTTAAATCCACGCGTCGCGTGGCCGACAGGGCGCAGGGGTGGAAGGTCAATAAATGGACGGCGGACTTCATGAATTTCCGGTGTAGACAAATACGAAGGGAGAACAATATACCCAGGCTGGTACTACACAATTTCCGAGTGCAAACGATCGAACGTCCCTGAGAACTCTCGTCGTTGCCCGCTGACGGATTTTCTATTCCATTAAGGGCTGGTTTGTTAGTCCGAAATTGGCGAGAACACTTGGTCCTCGAGTATAAGCCGTTTCCGAGCTGCGGAAGCTCGCGTCCGAGTCCACGCTGTTCCGACAGCCCGCGGCGCTCTCGCGCGGTTCACGTTCTCGGATTTTTCGCTCGGTTAAGAAGCCATAATTACCCGGAGAGCTTCGTTGCCCAGTCGAGAGTCTGAAAAGCCTGGGAAAAATAGGCCGGCTTCCGATTCAAAAATCTTCCTGAAATACGGAGGAATTTCCTCCGTAATTACCGCGAGCCTAGTCAGACTGACCACGCGTCTACGGTTCGAACGCGCTTCTCGTGTTTTCCTGCCGTAATTCACATAGTATTCTGGTATTTTATTTGATTCCTGAGATTTTAGAGGTATTTTATTTATTTATGTCGCTGCGTACAGCGTGCGGTGGGCCTCGGCGATTTTAAGGGAAATAAGGGAGTTTTGGTCAGACGTGAGTGAACCATTAACATTGAGCGACATGCTTGCTTATCCCATCGAATTAAATGATGGAATTATATTAGCATGTTCGGGGACAGAAAAATTCTGCTGCAAGCATAGACAAGTTATTTATTCTTGAATCATTAATATTAAAATGCATAATAATTTAAAAAAATAGACGCTGTGGAGAATTAAACGCATGATAATGTGACTTACAAATGTGAATGTTATAGCATCCGAGTTATTTTGCATAAAAATGAAAGTGTTAAAATATTTTGCACATCTGTCAAGAATTTTATAGCTAAGAATATAAATCTTAGCTATCTGTCGTTCTTGGTCAGACAGAATTTATTATTTCGTTTTTAGAATAAGTGTCCGATTATTGGAGCAGATTTAAAATCGCTACTCCTTTGAAATATGTATATACGTCTATCTGTTATATTTTTAATTAAGTAGACTGGGAAATTTTTTATAAGTCGTTCCAAAATAAATTCCAAAGTATAATAGAACGATCTTAGTAGAACATGACGGGCTATGTCAGACACGAAACACTCGTGGCCAGACAATTCCATATTTTACTTTACGTCCACATCTTCCATCTGTACATTGTTTACGCAAACCATATTCTAATACTCGATTGTTCCCCAGCGGCATTGATCAAACTATAGAGGCTCGCATAACAGCTGAAAATAGGGGACGAGGTTCTTTTATAGCCGAAGACCGAAGTTTAAGGGGTGAAACTACACTCCGAAGAATTGCCATGCTCGGAGTTATCGCGGAATTTATGAAACATTGTTGCGCAAGATAAAGAAACATCGAATACCAAAATTCCACAAATTTCCCCGTAGACTAGCATATCGCGGGAATGATTCTCCGAAACATTAGAAACGGAAACGCGGACAGTAAAATTCCACCCTCCCTCGATGAATTTCGGAATATCACTAACAGCTTAAATTTGCCAATAATTGTAACAAGATTCCAGGTCGTCTATATTAAATTCTCCAGGAAATTTTTAAATTCTGTAATAGATTTGATTAAATTCCGTATAAATTGCCCCTCTGCTTCGCGATACTTTCCCACGGGGCAAAAATGCCCGTTCCTAACAAACACAGCACCCCTTAATTACCATTCGGCAACGCGACGTCAATCAGTTTCCTTCCGGGTTGCAATTTTCTGTCGCTTCACTCGCTCATTACTCCCCTTTCAAAGTTCAAGCGTGTCCCTCGGCCCTCGCCCCCGTCGACGACAATCCTTCCCATCACGGAAACATCGATTCTTCCGTCCGTTTGCTTATCCCAAACATCCCCTAGTCGCGATATAAAAAAAACAGAGATCCCTCTCCTTCGAGAGAGAGAGAGAAAGAGAGAGAGAGAGGGAGAGAGGAGGGCCGCTGTCCGACCCGCGATCCACGAAATCCCGACTCCACGGAATCCGAGGCACTCTAATCAACGGAAAGCCTTCATCCCCTTAGCCCCATCCCTCGAAACACTTCTCGAGGAGTCGAACCGGTCCCACCTTCCATCCCTCATCCCCGCCAGCCCAAGGGAAGTTGCTCTCCTTCGATTCGCATTTTCACGGCCTCAACCCTTATTTGCTTCCCTCTCGTTGGATAATTTTCCGGCGAGTCTCGACTCCCATTCCCGAGCCATCCTCGAAATACTTGATCCAGATCCGGAGACTAATATACCAATTGAAGAAACGATTCGGCACGATGTCTTCCCGGCCGGATTATTTCGGGACTGGTCGTTCGGGGCGCTGTGTAGTCGTCGTTATCGCATTGATTTCGACGTTCGCGCCGGCCAGATTCTACTTGCTGTTCTCCTGTTACTATGGATTCTTGTGTTTTCGGGGAATCTTCTGGTGGCGATGATACTTTGTGATAGGATCGTGTAAAACGCATCATAGCGGAGTAGAATGGGAGGCGACGCTTTGGGGTGAAATGGGATCTAAGATAATTTGACAGTAGACGAGTTGATACGAATCGGTGGGGCTCGGTGCGACTCGGTGATGTTTGATATTACGTGATGCTGGTTGAGAAAGCTTGATATGATATGATGTGACTTAACAAAGCTTGAGACGATCAGATGTAACTTAACAAAGCTTGAGACAACACGATACAACTCAACAAAGCTTAATACAATAAGACACGATTCAAGGAGGCTTAATGAGATACGATACAACTCAACAAAGCTTGATAGGACACACCATACAGTTCAATAAAGTTTAAGAAGATACGATACAACTCAACAAAGCTTAATAAGATACGATACAACTCAACAAAGCTTAATAAGATACGATACCACTCAACAAAGCTAGATACGACACTGTACAACTCAACAAAGCTTAATAAGATACGATACAATTCAACAAAGCTTGATAGTACACACAATACAACTCAACAAAGCTTAATAAGATACGATACAACTCAACAAAGCTAGATACGACACTGTACAACTCAACAAAGCTTAATAAGATACGATACAATTCAACAAAGCTTGATAAAACACATGATATAACTTAACAAAGCTTAATAATATACGATACAACTCAACAAAGTTTAATGTGATACGATGCAACTCAACAAAGCACAATACATCTCGATACACCGTAATAGACCAGAATCTGAGTCTACGAAGCACAACATAGTGTGCTACAACAAACTAGTCGCAAGAACGTAACACAACCTCACTTTATCGTCAACGTACTTCAATTACTACAATAACATGACAGGGGACGATGCAACATCACCGTAATATAACATGACGTGAACTGACACGACCGGACGTTCCAATAGAATAACTCCACTTTCTCATACTATGACAAGGGGTGACTATAAATCTCTACCTTTACATAGTACCGCCCATGACCAACAAAATTACATAAACCGACTCTGCTGTAATGCATATCATCATAGAGTTCCTTTGGATTTTTCCTGTCATTCATTGTGTTCTATAATTACATAATCTATAATTGAATAATCTAAATATTCTATAATTATTATTTAATGTTCCTTCCTTTTACTTTCATTTTTAATTAAGTACATATACATCTTAATGTATCGTTAAACATAATAATATTGCTCCTGTATAAAGAATTATTGAAAAGTTATATTACTGTTTGTAAAAAAGAGCTCTTTACTCTTATAAATAAATAAGATTGTTAAGTGAATTAAATTAAATTAGATAAATTAACGTTATTATTCGAAATAAGAGGGATGACGACTTCCATGCGTGGAAAATGACTCCCATCTACTGTCAACCCCTTGACGTATTATTTTCGTCAAAGTTATTACAATTAGAAATTTGTCAACTGCAACAATTTCTTAGAAGGGACAAAAAATTAATGTCTATCTTGCGTTTAAATATTAATGACAAGGGATTATAATTTCATTCGAATTTTAAAGAACAGTGCAACATCCATACTTAACCCTTAAGGGTGGTAAGCCACCTCTGACGTGACATTAGGCTATCTGACGTCCAGTAAGTATTAATAAATAATTACCAGTAATTTTCACCACGGAGTCGGACTCGTCAAACTACGGCAAGGGGTTATGCTCCCAGCATTCTTATTAAGTGCACACCGCTCCATTTTCAGCTATGAAAATCAGTATAGTAATAAGACATTCTGTTTGCCATGGAAATCTAGGTTATGGAAACAGCAGTGCGAGCTGCTGCGAACAAGCTAAGAGCAAAACGGAAACTCTCGAAGTCCGGAAACGTGCAAAATGGGGTGGTTTCGGGTTCACGCGGCCGCTCGCCGTTTTCAAGTTATTCCGATCGGGTTCCAATTTCGCGCGACAGCAATTGATGAACGCATTCTTCGATCCACTATACCCGCAGCCTGGCCGCACCCCCCGCAACCGGTCCATCGACACGACGACGTCTGCGAGAGATTAATTTGTTATCGGGGAAACGGTTTGAATAGAGGCTCGGCTATGGAGACTTCGAGCAACTTGACGGATTGGGGATAGTTTCGGGGTGGTTTGTTGCGCGGCAGCTGATGCCGGTCTGATCTCTTCGCTGCATTGTTTCGGGACCCTAGGGGTTGCGCGATGAATATGGAAACAGCGGCGTTTTATCGGGGCTCCTGCCGAGCCGGGAATCGGCTCCCAATTGACGAGCTTATCCGTCGCAGATTTTAAGAGTAGCCTATTAGCCGCGAGATGACGCGGAAGAATTTTCAAAGTGCATTCTGATAGCTCTCGACGCCGGTATTGATTTTTGTATGCAGTCTGAAGAATATTAAACACTCGAACTGCCGTGCCGACGACCTCGTTAACGTTGAAGTATTTTATTTAATCAAATTAAAATTGAAACGTGGCGATAGCAATTACTTTTTTGGTAGCTGAGCAAGGAATTGTATCACTTATATATGGGTGACAAATGGGTGACATCAGTCTAAGTGTTAACGCTTTTGCAGAGTATATATGGGTCTTTATTTGTACAAACATTTTTCAAAAATATTATCTGATGCATTATGTAAATTTCCCAAATATTGCAAAAATTGTTTGGCAAAGAAGATAATATTAAAGTAAATTAATTGAACGTGAAGTCATAGGAGATGGTTTTTCAAAAATAATTCCTCGAAGAATATTAAAATTTTAACTTTCCTAAAGGTGTTCAGAAAAACTTAGAATAATTTCCTAAAAACATGCACGTCCTTGTAAACTGCACTATAATAAAATATTTTTCAATCTTATTAAATAAAAGAATATAATAATTGATATAAAAAAGAAAGTAAAAACTTATTTAAAGAATTCGATTAATTTCACTTCACTGAAATGGAAAATAAAAAAGTTATATAAATCTAATATACAATCCGAGACAGTATAAAAGGGTAAAAGATGTTCAGCAGACTCGAAAGATTTTTGAAAACCTCGAAAAATATGTCCAGAAGTAGCTGGTTACATTGGAGAATTAATTTTGCATTGTAGCAAATATCGTGGCACGAAGATACAATAATAAAAACGTCTGATACAGTGTATCGATCAACTGAAAATTGTTAAACAACGTTATCCCGATGATCGCAATCGAGGCAGGATCATGATCCATTTTCAAACAAGGTCAATAAGCTTCACGCTTTTTACTGGCCGGCTCTAATCGGTGCAAAGTGGGCAGCAGGTGCACGTCCGCAAAGTTGTGCACGCGCAACAGTTCATTAAACGTCATAGACCGAAAAGTTGCGGCCATAATAATCGCCTAATTAATGGGAAAGCTGCGATATCGAGAGAGAGTGTTCCCGGTTTATCGCGTTTGCTTCACGCCCGGGCGGATTTTCCGAAATATCGCTTTCCATTAATCACCGAACACTCGTTTTAACTCTCCGTTGTCACACTTTCTATGCGATACAGGTATGTCGTATTGGATCACAGAGATCAAGTCCAGTTTACAAACGACTGCCACTCGAGAACTGGCAATACTGTGAATCGGAGAATCGGAAATTTCAGAATATAATTTGAAGGTTTTCGGATATTGTTTCCTTTGTTAGGACATTGTTCTCTTGGTTCGAACGTTGATGCATTTATTGGAACTCGACGTATCACTTCTGAGAAGAATTTGACATTATTTGGTTTGCTTGGCATAAATATTTATCCATGGTGATTATTCAAACGAATTCTTTTTAGTCGAATATTTATTCCAATAATTTCCTATTCGATTATTTTATTCCAATATTTTATTCCAATAATTTCCTATTCGATCATTTAATTCCAATATTTTATTCCAATAATTTCTTATTCGAATTTCTTGTTCGAATATTACATTCCAATAATTTCCTATTCGATTATCCACTTCCAATATTTTACACCAATAATTTCTCATTTGAATATTTTATTCCAATATTTTATTCCAATAATTTCTTTGCCGAACATTTCGTTCGAATATTTTACACCAATAGTTCCTCGCTCGAGCAATTCGAAAAATGACGAGCCGTAACAAGCTTTTAAAATCGGAACTGTCCGGACCCAGACAGCCCGCCGATTCTCCCCAAATTCGAGGAAATGAAAAATTCGTTATCCGGTTTCACGGAAACGATGTTTGACTTGTTTGCAAGCCCGAGGGACCCGAGGCGGAACAAGAGAATGCATTAACAGGTACGCCGGAATTAAAATTCATTCGGGCAAGAAGCCATCGGGAACCGCAGGCGCAAGAAAGCACTTTGTGTAAATAAATTAGGGGCGTGCAGCACGCAGTCCGGCCGAAGAAAATACGGGGCGAGCTAACGAATTTACGCGAAAAAAGGCGGAACTGCGCGAGGCTCCCCGTTCCTATTAATGAACGCCTGTGTTCCAGCGTTCCGGAAAGGCTGGACGGCGTCGCGGCCCTGTGAAATATTTTCGGAACGGTAAAATTCCGAAGCGAGCCGCGTCGCTGTCGGTTCACAGGGCCCCGCACGCCCAAAATTAATGACCGGCATGTCGGCTATTTCGATCGGCCACCGACGACCGACGACCGGATCGCTTCCGGTGGTATAATACGCCGCGCGATTATTGATGTGTCGCGATTGTCTCGGCGTTTCATGCTCCGTGCCACATTGCATTCGATGGTTACGGTTTTAAGTAGAATAGGGTCGTTTGGGTCGGACACCGTTCCATTTTAAAAGCTTCGTATTACTAGTGAGCTGTTTTCAGGGCTTGGGAAAGATCAATTTTTAGGTAAAATATTTTTATATATAAATATTTTTGTATACAAATATTTTTGTATATAAATATTTTTATATACAAATATTTTTATATACAAATATTTTTATATATAAATATTTTTATATATGATTATTTTTATATATAAATATTTCTCACGTGACAGAGAATTTGGCAACGAAATTGTTTCTAAGAAAGTAATTGCATATGGAAATAGCATTTTAACTATTAATAGTAATGATAATAACATTAATTATTCATCTACTTCAATTAAAGCTTATTTGCGAAATTCTGTGTCACAGGAAAAGATAAAAATATTTATACCCTAATCTATTTTTTACCTGTCCTGACAGTTTCGAACGTTTTTAAGTAGCGGTACACCTTTATATCAATCTCAGACTAAGTACAACGCGATGTTCTTGGTCAGACGCGCGAAAGTCGACGAATAATTTTTCAGTGTAACTTCCAGGTTACACTCGCTGTTACTATCATACTTTCATGAGACTACTTGGTATATTGCATGTACGCAGATCTCGATGTGTCCGATGAACGTTAAGTGGAATAGGACGGTTGATGTCAGACGCAGAAAGATACATTTACATTCAGTTATGGAAACTGACTTCCACTTCCGAAGAACTTTTTCGCAGTTGCTGCACATTTATGGAATACTTTACACTGTTTCTCTGCAGTAGAATGTGGACATTTTGATGCGACACATGACAGCGAATGTTCACGTATTCAGTAATATGAAGAACATATTCGCAGTTACCGCTTCTACACGTTTCCAACAATGTTTTAATATGTCTACTATGATCGTCGCTTTAAGTAGAACATTCCTACCAAAATCAGCCAACAAATAGCTACATAGGAATTCGACTATAATATGTCATTTAAATTGCTATAGTGTTTAATTTAATTAACGCGTATTTCGAGTATCATCATTGATTTCAGTAGAAATCAAGTAGAATACAGCAGCCTTGGTCAGCCATTAAAAATTGCAATATATAGAATGTTTAGAAAATTGTGGTACAACCTGCAAGGGGTTCATCTTACTTCCAAAAACAAGTCGAGAAAGGTATAACATTTTTTTATACAAAGCTTCACTCTTAAGAAAAATTATGTTGGAAAAATGCTACTATTAAGAATCAAGTACCGCGTCTGGCCATGACATACCAATTCCACTTCTCGCCCTACTACAATGCACGCAAATTCGAAGCATCTTTCAACTCGGTTTTCTCGAAAACGGAGCCTTAAATAACAAAACTTTATTCCTTTTTCTCGACTTATTTCTGCACGTAGAATCAACCCCCTGCTAAGATTTCCCGAACACCCCCTATATTTCCACAGAACTGAAGTCGTCTTAACCAATTTATCTGAATAACTTTATCCCATTGAAATAGAAAAATTTTCAGAGAAATCTCGACGACATCGACATCGTTGCAAATATGCTAACAATAACGACCGGCATAGCACGAAATGCTCCGGTCTTGAAATTAGCCGAGCCGGAAGCGCGAAATAACTCCCGCGGGAATTTCAAAGATTCCATTAGCCCGATCTATTTGGCGACGGTCTGTCAGCTTCCGAAATTTCGTTGGCCGGCTGGCGCTGGTGCACGTCCCGTCGTATCAGTTAATGAAATAAACGCGATAGAATGGAATTATCGAGGAGAGCAGTAGGTCGCCGTGCGCGGCCGAGCCCCGAGCCAGTTTCCCCCGAATCTTTCGAAAAAATCATTCGGAAAATCGCGTCGGAGATGGAGCAAGCTTGTCCGTGTTTTCAGAGGCGCTCCGACGTTTTACATTACTTTTCGTTCTCCGCGGATCCGCGTCCCCATTCGACCGGCTGTATCTTCGTACCTCGCCGGACGTCTCGTTTCATCGAGGCATAAATCCCCATTTCCGTCGTCCCGCTGAATATTCCCGCGCAATACGATCTCGTTACAAATGTCCCGTCGATGCGCTGCATTTTTCGCTTTGTCCGAACAGTCGTTGGCAAACATTAATCCCGTCGATATCGTGCTCGGCGTTCACAGTTTCATAAACAAATCGCTGGAAATTGATTTTCCTTGTTTACCCAGAATCCGATCCTTTTTCCGGCCGGTTGCCCAGAAATTTTGTTTGAAGGTTCGTCGACGCCATTTTGTCGAATTTTTGGGGAATAAAAGCGCTACGGTCGTTCCTGACGCTCCGATGACGATCTGGATGGTTCTTTCTAAGTAGGACAAGCCTGGGTAGATCAGACACGCGTGTTCAATATTGTTCATTTTGTGGGAAAATATAAAATGATATATTAACCTCTTCAAGGTTAACAAGGGGCTGAGTAATCATTGTAATAACCTTACAGTGCTGTTTAAGTGGAACAAGACAGTTCTGATCGGACAATGAAGAGGCTACGTAAATTTCTACAGAAATATTTTTACGTAGACAACTTTTCACTTCGTTAAAATCACTTAACAATTCGGGAACACACTGTCTGCGTTTTTCTATTTAAGTAGAATATTCCAGTTAATATCAGACACTCTATATTTCATTCTTTTTCCAAAATTTATTGTCCTTCGACTCGTATTACATGGAACAGAAATTGAGTAGAATTGAACGGTCATTGATCAGCCATGGCATTTATATTTATATATACACCTTGATAGCCGATTAACAAATATAAAATCCATCGAGTCCGCGTATTTATTTAAAATATGACGATCCAAATCAGACACACCTGATAAACTCTCTACCACCACAAACTTCACATATTTCTCAGCGAAATAAGACTACCCCGACCCAATTCCCAATTTAAGTAGAACTTCGCTGCCTAAGTCAGCCCCGCCAAGTCTAATTCGCCGATAGCCCAGCATCCTGTAACTCTGCCGCAAGTTTACATTACAACTTACCGGCAGCCGTCGCTTGAACGAGCCCGCGTAGCATGGAAGTTGAGCGGAATGCATCACGCGCGTCAGACAGCGCATTTAGCGAGGCATAAATCGCGGACAGACGCGCCGTAAATCGATGGATTTCATAAGTCTGGGGTCACAGGCGGCCATTCGTCGGCAATAAATACTTCAGCGCCCAATATACTCGCGTCGGGGACTGAATAGCGGCCGTCAAAGGATACTTCGAAACACGGCAGTGGTATAGGTCGGCGCGCGGTCAGCCGAGCAGAGTTTCCTCGGCTTTTTATCCGAGACACGGCGTCCGGGAAGACAGCTACGCACGCGATATTTCATCAATTCCTCTGCACGTCTACCTTTCAGGAATGCGAGCTACCCGGAGGCTGTATATTTACGATGTTTGCTTACAAACGGAAGCAGGATGGATGAATCCTAGACGGCTTAGCTTCGATTTTCGACGGCGGAATGGCTCGCTGCCAAGACGAGCCATTCGGAATCCATACTGTCTGCCTTTCGAGATGCTCTCTCTCTTTCTCTTCCTCTCTCTCCCTCTCTCTCTCTTCCTCTCTCGTCTCGGTTCTTTGACGTCGATGGTCCAGCGAAATAAAAAGCGTCCAGAGAAGCCAGCACGGAGAAAGCAGGGAAGTTTGCTCGACTGTTGTTCTTCGGTCGTTAATTTCCTTTCGATCGTCCCACCGCCGGTTTATTAACATCATTACCGTTATCTGTCTCTCCCGCTGCCCAACATTCTGCTCTGTGAACGTCCAGCGAAGCTTCGAACCTCCGGAACCGATTCAAGAGCGCTTGATTAATTAACTGGCGAAAATTCGGGGCTTGCTTGTTCAGTCGTGCTGCTGATTTCGTTGCCACTTCTGGCGGACTTTATTCGAAGCAGATTATTATTCCTGGTTATGTTACTTTGTTGTTGAAGTGTGTAATTGAGCGTCGAGGGTTGCATTATCGTTTAATTTTGGGAGGGAGAAGCAGCGGAAGCTAAACCGGGCTTGGGTATCTTGTAAAAGAGACATTCGTTTCGCTGGTAGACGATACCATTTGTTTACTGAAACTTAATTGTTATTTTTTAAATCGTCCCTATTGACATAAACATTAATTGAGTGAACTTCGTTCAATGCTGGCTATTATTTTTAACAATATTTCTTTACTTAATTTCTTTCTAACTTAAACCGCGAATCATTTTTTTAATAAATATAATAAGCGAAATCAGACTCGAGAATTTTATAAAAATGACACTCATTTCACGGATTGAGAAGTGTCATTAACTCTCTAACTAATTGTAACTAATCATTGACTCTCTTCTCTACTTATAACGCGACGTTCTGCACGTAACTTTAATAAAACATGGTCGATAACAGAGAGATTTTCTCCAGGTAAACAATGTCTGGGACAGAGCGACGCACGCAGCCAAGATTAAAGTTTATCAAACATCTCACCGAATTGATCCTTCGTCCCTTATTATCCAGCCCGGCATTAATTAACTATCATCGAGAGCGAGCCCAGCGCCAGATACGCTTACGCTCGCGCCTCCCCAGCCTCCGAGCGCAATTTCCAAGCTGCGCCACGAACTTTCCCTCAAACTCCACGCCCTCACACTTTTCCTATTAGATCCACACCCCCGGCCCGCCCCGAAATAGCTCGGTAAACAGCACAGCCCCGCGGAACCGCTGTTCGCCGAACTTCGGGGAGCTTTCCGTTTCGCGGGACGTTGTCTGTTGACGCGCCGATCGATACGCGTTACCTCGAACAAAACCGACCGACCACGACCAGTTTTGTCCTGTTACTGTCCTCCTGTCCGGTCGCCATCTTTAACTCCGACGTACTCGCCAAAAAAACCACTACGAAACAGCAAAATCAATTTCTGCAACTTCTCGCCGGAACTTTGGCTGGAAACGCTACTTTGTGATTCGAGCCGTTGTCTTCTGCTAGAAAATTGGAAATGTTTCGAAATTTCCTGGCGCTGAAAGCAGCCCTTTCGTCTATTTTTATGTCAAAATATTCTTGTTCAATATAATTTTAAAATATTTTAATTTTAATTGTAATATTATTTTAATATTATTTTTTAATATTATTTTATTATTATTATTATTATTGTTATGTTTTATCTGCTATTATTGTTGTTATAAATAAATATGTCAGACTTGCTTTTTCCTTCTCTATATCAGATTCATTAAATGACTTTTGCATTCTATTACACTCTTTAATACAATGCAATTTACTTGCAGGACTACGGAAGTAATAAATAATGTTTGATAAACAATAATCATAAATAAAAATCATTTTCCTTATCTCAGCACTGAAGATTACTTGAATAAGATAAAATTAAGTAATCGCACCAACGTACGCCAAACAATTAATAACGTCTCAAGGGGTGAGTTCTGAGAATTTCGCAACCCCTTCGGATTCGCGGCCAAAAATGTCCACAGCTCAAGGCGAGTACACTTAAAAAGCAATAAAAAAATGCCGCGCATATATAACACGACCTCGGAAATTTTTCCGCCAGCCAGCCCCACCTCTCGGGAAACCGTTTCATTTCGTCCGAAGGGGTAGCAGCACTCGGCGACGTCGCGGCCTCCACCCCCGAACGAGAGAAAGTTCTCCGATGCGCACGTGTGCTCCAGTTCTCGCTGGCAGCACCCCATTTTTGCGTGTCCCGTTCGCGAGACAATTCGCTTCCGGCCGGAGGAGCTTGCCGCCCCTCGCTTTCATCCCCGGAGGTCCTCCTCCTCGTATCGAGAATAAAGCGGGGGGATAATTATTGTGCGGCTTGAGAACGTTTAGCTCGCGGTGGTTTTCCTTCCACTGCCCCGCGTTTTCTTCTGTGCTCTTAAATTCGCGCGGTTTTAATAGGCGTGGATCGCGCCGAGCCCGGTTTAATTGCTGGGAATTCGCGGGCCGGATCCGACGAATGGTTTGTCGGCGGTTTTGTGGCTGGTGAACGGCCAGCTGAACGACCGTAATAAAGATCTCGGCACTGATTGTTTCTTGGTTCGTTATTCGGCGTCTGCATCGGCGCTTATGCTCGTCGTTGTTCGTTTGCGAATTCCTCGCTAAGCGTTCACCGATTGTACGAAGGGGTTCGAAGTGGAATGCGTCGATCGTGGTCAGACATTATCGATTTCTTAATTTGTGTATCGGATTCAATTCACCGATTGTACGAAGGGGTTCGAAGTGGAATGCGTCGATCGTGGTCAGACATTATCGATTTCTTAATTTGTGTATCGGATTCCTCGTTATTGGAGCGATGTGTATTTATTAGCGCTTTATTCTAGAGCATTCTTGTCTATCTAATTGGCAGACGATTCTGGCCAGTGTTTAAAGAATTCATTTTGGGAAACTATTTTATCCCCTGTCTTCGATAATTAGTGACACTCGATTTGTACATATTCGACTATATTTCACAAGCATTTAAGCTAAATGTGTATGCACAAGGATCGTATTTGAAGTCTTCTAACAAATTATTTGCAATAAGGTACGCTCTAGGACAATAGTATTAATAAAAGCGTTGGCAAATTAAAATAATTATGTGTATATAGATAAATGCATATTTTTGAGTATATATTTTATAAAAATTGACTGAAGGATACTAAAATAAGGACCACTAATGATGTAGATAATATATACTTTCAATAATACAATAATCATAACAATAATAATATAATAATACTAGCAATAATAATATAATAATAATAGCAATAATAAAATAATAATAACGGTAATAATAATATAATAATAGCAATAATAATAATAATATAATAATAATAACAATAGTAGTAACAAAAATTGCTATCAGCATATTGGCGTTCTTGGCGTCGCGTATGAATTCATCGAGGAGCGAGGATCCACTCTGTACATACAACGTGTAAAACTAGAAGCTAATGACGGCTGCTCGAGTATACTTGGCAAAGGCCTCGAGATTATCGGTTTCCGAGGATCGCTCGCCACAAGCACCTCGGCGAGTCGAGTGCCTCCGCCTCTATCTTCCATTCGAACGGGGAATATCGTAATGTCGGGACGATATTCGATACGGCAGAGGGTCTCGCGGGCATCCACATGGCTCGTTCATCCCCCACGTTCTCCGAACGGGAAGATCGAGCTTCAAGATGGCGGATTACCGGCTTCCGCAGCCGACACGGTTCTTCCGTCACTTATCCTCCGTCTTTTCTTTCTTACCGCGCCCCGCTCGCAACCCCTTCCTCCTCCTGTCACTATGACCGAGTTACGGTCGCCATCCAGCCCCACCCCCGCAAAAAGGTAACACGAAATTTCCGACGTTAACTTCGTTTTTGAAGTTTTAATGACGGCTTTGACGGAAGAATTTCAGAGGGATCGTTGACTCGACGAGTTTCAGATCTAGGAACGGACAAATTGGGGCGTCGCTGGAGATAGCGGCTGAAAATTCTGGCTCGTAAATTCGTGGAACTTTCAGAGGATCAGTTTATACTGTAATCGATACTATAGCAGCTACGAGGTAGAAATTTTTACAATTCGAAAAAGAATCGCAGGGCTGCGATTTCTCTTCGCGAAGTTACAGCACTCGGTATGGCAGATATACCTTCACATTTAATTGATTACAGTACCCAGGTTGCATCGAAGCTAAGATCCAGATATACTGTCGCAAAGTAGAAGTTCCAAGCTTTAATTTAAAAAAATAGCCATCGACCCACGATGATTTTTCGTAAAGTTATCGCCGGTCAAAGTTGGACAATTTTCATCAATCTCCCTACGCTGTAATTTTTCGAATAGAATATAAAACTGCAAACGAACTGTACGATTCTCGGCGTGAAAATTATGAAAACTATCTCGTCGGAGAAATGTCTTTGAATATAATTATCGCGCCGATTTATGTAGCGGACAGTGGGAAAGCGAGATTGTCACCCGGCGCAGTCCCTTAATCGCTAGAAGTAGGACAATTAAGAAGAAACCTGAGAACGCCTTCGTTTATCTCGTATATTCCCGGATTTAATTAGCCCCCGTGCAACTGCGGGGGCCGCGCATCGAATTTTAAATCGGATCGGAGATTCGCCGGGCTTTGGAAGACAGCAAACTGGACGGTGTCACGTAGGAGGTGCGCCGGAAGCGTGAATCGCGGACGTGACTACTGCCGCTTGAAACAATTTACAGAGCGCCGTAAGAATAGAACTTCATTATCCGGGGATAGACGCGGACCAAGGTGTAACGACCACGCTACCGATGTATATGCAAATCGGGACTATTGTAGCCGCGAAGACAGCGGGCCGAAACAAAAGTACGGATCTCCAAGGTGAATAAAGTATGATAATGTCGGAGGCGATGCTGTTCGAGATGAATTAATCTCGTTACTCTGATTAGCTCCGAAGATAAACGCGTCTGGCCGGCACAACGGAGATTCTACTTAAACCCGGCGAGATCCTCAGTTATGTCATTCTTCTTCTTCACTCTTATCCGTGCTCTGGACAATGTAAGAGCGCTGCAACAGATCCTGGCTATTCTTTTCGCAACTAGTCGCGTACAAACGCGCTGACAAATTTATGGAACATGCATTAAAATGCGTGCGAGCGTGCGTAGAATCATTTTTGACAACAGCATTGCGTGAAATAGAATTTATTTTAGGGTCTGAGCATGACTGGGAATTTCTACTTGAACGTATCTCTCTCATATAGAATAAATTTTCAGTGACAGCATTTGTGAGTTATTTATAAACCGTAATATTGATTCGATATATGTAGAATTGACTTTATTCTTGTCTGATCAATGCTAGAATCTTCTACTTAATTTTTATTTATTATAATTATGCAGTCTTAAAACACAGCTTATGGAAAATACAAAAGATCTTGCGGAGCAAATATGCATGTAAATTGTGTTAATTTTATTTCGACTCTGTCTCACCAATGTCAGGATATTCTACTTAATTAGTTATTCGTTATAAATACGAAAGCTTACAAAACAGAACCTTTACGTAAAGGCAACAAAATCTTGTTGAGCGTACAAGAAAGATATGCGAGTTCTATTTCGATTGTCTGATCAAAGACGAAATGTTCTACTTACCCTAATTTTACTTATTTAGAGCTCCAACGAGCTCTCATAAACGAATAAGTATTATGTCGAGAAAATGTCTGCACGAGTTGCGGAGATGTACTGCTACCGTCTTGAATGAAGACCGTCTATCAGGACGAAATTCGCGGAACCGTGTTAATTCATTCCGCGACCCATTTTCCCCGTCGATTTCCAAACATGGCCGCGTTCGTCGGGGCTCGAGAACAGTCTGCGACGGAAGACGGACGAGCTCGGGTTCAAACATAACGGGGAAACTTTCGTCGTCCGCGGGTCCAAACCCGACAGTAACTCCGTTAATTTTTTTCCCCCCGTGACCCGCCCCCTCCGCGGCGGCTGCGCCTTTTCCACCGAATTTCAGCGACAGGAATCGGTGCCAAGTCGCGGAACGAACGCCTGAAGCGATTGTCGGCGAAATAAAAGGGGTTTTTCAGTTTGGCAACGGATTCCATTGTCGTCAGTCCGGTCCAGGGAACAGAAATAAATACTACTGTAGACAAAAGCGTGTAAAAAGGGAGGAAATCTCTATCATCGCGGCCAGAACGCTGCGAATTCTACAGAAATACCGTCGGCAACTTCGGGGGCCGAGAAAACGGCGTGGAATTCTCGATGTTAAATATTTCACTTCCAAACGTTTCAACAATCCCAGATTGCTACTTTCTGGACCGATGTTAACAACACGTTGAGGCAATTATAAATTCCGCTGCATAAAGATCCTTTCAGAATTCATAGGTTCTAAGCTATTTTAAAAATTAATAATATATTTAATAATATATTTAATAATATATCTAATAATATATCTAATAATATATCTAATAATATATATAATAATATATCTAATAATATATATAATAATATATTTTCAACTTTGTATAAACAATTGGTCCGACATATTCTACCCTTTAGAGAACGTTAAAACTCAACTGCTCGCGCCGAGGCAACAGCAGTACGTTTGCGATTCGCATAATGACTAGCTCACGCGTACCAATAATAGCATAAAAATTCCGCCAAGTTAATCGGCCCCTCTGCAATTTAAACAATCAAGTTTTCCCCGGGTTCCATCGACAGCGTGTAATTCCTGGGCAAATAACAGTAGTGCATGCGCGATTTGTCCAATTAATTCTGTCGGCGGAGCTCCCCGCAAATTTTCATTTGGCCGCGGCGAGAGCCACCCTTAATTTCGCGAATCACCCTCGGGAACAATTAATTCAAATTCACTCGGCAATTTTATTTAACGGGGATCGATTATAATAGATAGTTTAAACCGCGGGGCTTACGAGACCCTAATGAAGCCGCGCTCTAATTCGGTGTTTCGAGCCGGCCCCCGGAATTCCTTCATTTAGGGGCGGCAGAAAAAGCTGGCGACCCTTTGCGCTCGCCTTTTTCCGGCCGCGTTCGCCGCTCTCGACACAGAGAGGACAAAAACAGAACGACGAGACTTTCCGCATGAGAGCATGTGTTCCACTCGGCATACGTCCTCTTCCTCTGTCCTCCCCTTCTCCCCCTCTCTCTGTCTCTGTGTCGCCGCCTCCTTCCACCGCACCGGCCCTCCGATTCATCTCTTTACGGTCGTTCGTCCTCCCTCATTCGACGCTTCCTCCTTGCACGAGAGCACAGTCGATTCTTGCGCGTCGCTCGCGCGGCATAAGCGGCTTCTCCGAATGCCGCTCTTCTACGACTACTCGCGCGGACAATTCCTCTTTCTCGGCGGTCTCCGAGCCGTGTACACAAGCCCGAGGAAATGTCGCCGCCGAACCCTCACCGTCGGATGACCGACGGTCCTCCGGTCGCTCAAATTAATGCCGCGCTCGCCTGAGAATTCTTGGAAATTCTTGACCGACTTATCGAGGATATTCAAGGATTTTTCTATGAAATTTATCGTATTTCAGATTACCCTCCGGGTGGTACGATTGGTAGATATACAGGGTGTTGTCGTGGTAGAATCGGCAAGGGGATGATTCTACGTGTAAAAATAAGTCGAGGAGGAGAATGACATTTTGTTAGTTAAGGCTCCGATTTCGAGGAAAATTAGGTTCCAGAAGTAATACTAATGAATAGGGTGTCTAGTGGCGCGTCTGATCATTACATGCCTATTCTACTTCACGTCGTACTATAAAAAACTTCAACTGTTTTCTCCAATGCGTAGCTGTAAATAAAAAGATGTTATTAATTTTTCCCGACTTAGTTTTGCATTAATAAGCAACCCTTAGCGGTTGTACCACAATTATTATTACAATTATTATTACAATTTTTATAAGCTCAAAGTAAATGTAATTATGCAATACTGGTATACTGTTTTTGCGACACCCGGCATATATTAATATTTAACACATTTTTTCTTGTCGTACGTATTTTTATAATTATATTTTACATGATTAGAAGTATAATCGTAGCATACATTATAATATTATTTCTTGCTTTCAAACTAGATTTACCAGAAGTTAACCCCAGGGAGTCAAAACCAGCAAACATCCGGTTATTTAAATTAATACAACCATGGCTGTCGTTCCGCTACTTCGTTCACAATTATTCATGAAAGTTTAAAGAGTCTTAAAGGATTCATGGTTCATTTTTTAGTGGCCTCAAGTTATCCCGCGCTACTGTACGTTGCCCCTGGGAAGATAAAGCTGCCAGACGTCCAATCATTCAAATTGATACATCACCCATCGGTGGCTGTTTAATAGTTCTTTGCTATCTTCTATGCTTCTTATCCCCTTGAGACTTTCCAGAATGAGTTTCTTGTAACAATTTGCACCTTGAATCATTTTCACTTAGTTTCCTATTCAACGATATCTATGTATTATATAAATATCGTACTTCATCTCTCCTTTATCTCAATCTTCATCCCCAAAGATAGAGTTTGCGAGAAATTATTTAAATCGTCCATAATAATTTACTCTTTCCGCTCGAGTAGCGACTCTGGGGCGATGTTAAAAATTGTTATACTATTTTCAACAAAATTTTCACGTTATTAAAATCGTTTTTATTCGATAAATTGTCAAATAGTAGAATATTATTTGAGAATAAAATAATAGAATGTAATGATAGAATAAAAATAATAAAATAATAAGAATATAATGATAGAAGAAAAATAATAAAGTAATAGAATATAATAATAGAGTAAAAATAATAAAATAACAAAATATAATAAAAGAATAAAAATAATGGAATATAAAATAATAGAAAATATTGCAGTTATGGAGTTAAAATAGTCATTTTGGAGTTAAAATAGTCTCGGGCGCAAAGGGTTAAAAGCGTCGCATGCCCGCTGAATTCGCCAAATAAAAATACAAAGGACAAACAATCTCACAATTACCTGAACAAACAGCTTTTAGATTCAGCAAGCAGGGCAAAGTTCGCGAGGCTTCCCTCGGAAGGTACCCAATTCGGACCGATCAATCTTAATCACCCCTAATCACACATCTGGACGCTGACCCCAGGAGCCAGCCCTCCGATTAATAGATTAAATCAGCCCAGATTATGTCGGATAAAATTCTCTGAATCCTGGGAAACCCTTACTAGCTTCAGCTACTTCTTTCTCATAAAACACTCACTCGTGTATACAGGGTGTACCAAAAATGTCTACCAATCTTGAAACGAGAGGTTCAAAAATGCAATCTGCGGCTTCGTTAACGAGTTATTAACGAAAAACAGTGGCCAATCAGAGGCGAGAACAGCTATCGCGAAGTGACAGAGCTAATCAGTGGAGCTGGGCTTCGTTCGTCACGCGTCAACCGAGCTCGCGTCTCATTGGTCACTGTTTTTCGCGAATAACTCGTTAACGATGGTTCGGGGAACATTTTTGCAAAGGGAAAAGTTGCTTCAAATGACCTGAGGAATCCATCATTCCCCGATTAACAGTGACTTCTGGGATACCCTGTATAGTTTCATCCCTCGCTTTATCGTTTCGGTGGCCGGAATCAGCTTTGAAAGTCGTCGGAGCGTTATCGGCTTTCGTTTCCTCGTAAGGAACCGCTGACTCCGTCGGTTGACGGTTGACATGTCACTGAAAGGCCGGAAGCCGGCCTCCTTTTCGCTCGGCTCGTTATTGATATCGTGGGCCGCGGCGTCATCGGGCGACACCTCGGCTCTCCCAGCCGTTTAGTCAGCGTTTCAGGCGAATCGAGCAATTAATCACGTGCTCGGCCACCAGGCCAGATACCAGCCATCCCTTGGCCTCGTCTTCCGCAGCCCTATTGTCATCGATACGGCCGCTTCGTTACGATGCGTCAGCCTGGTGTCGCGAGCTTTTCGATTAGTGGCCGAAATTGGAGCTTGCTTGTAGGTCAGTCCGCGATATAACAATCATATCTTGCTGTCAGTGACAGAGATTTCGTTTGAGATGATATAGGATCTTGTACAAGGAAGATTAGGTGGGGTTTGAGTCATCATTTTGCTGGATTCGAATTTGTTCACAAGATACAGAACCTTCGATTTATCAAATTTTTAATTTTATTGTGTATTTCTCCTTTGGGAACAGTTTGCAATTAAATTAATTTGTTTTGCTCGTTAGCGTAGAAGAATATTGTTAAAACTTATGCATGATGTTTTACAAGGAAAATTAGGGGGGGTTTAAGTCATCATTTTACTGGATTCGAATTTGTTCACAAGATACAGAACCTTCGATTTATCAAATTTTTAATTTTATTGTGTATTTCTCTTTTGGGAACAGTTTGCAATTAAATTAATTTGTTTTGCTTGTTAGCGTAGAAGAATATTGTTAAAACTTATGGATGATGTTTTACAAGGAAAATTAGGTGGGGTTTAAGTCATCATTTTGCTGCATTCTAATTTGTTTATAAGATACATAACCTTCAATTTTCAATTTTAGTTTTCGATTTTATTTCACGGTGTATTTCCTCTTCGGAATCATTCTTCGATTAGGCCAGCTAATTTGTTAGTTAACGCTGGAGAATATTGTTCGAAATGACACGCGATACCCTGCAGGAGATACATTTTGCAAGATTCTAATTTGTTTACCAAATACACAATTCTCGCTCGTAAAATGTCCGACCACTTTTAATGGACGCTTCATTTATGCGGTGAATATTATTGACCCAAAGCGCGGCGAAATTACGGACAGTTCAAGTCGCAAGTTCGTGTTGTTATTTGTTCCCTACACTCGGACAATTGTTTACGCAATCTTATCGCGGAGTTTAGTAAGCAGCGCGCCACCGACAATATTTACAAACACCGCTCGAAGCGGGAAGAGCGTGTTACGAGCCGACACGTTGAACAAACCTCAATAGCGCGTATGCTCGATGAGCTTTCATGGAAACGTCGCCTCGAAAAGTTTCATTCCACATTGTCTATTTACATTAGCACAAAAAGCCAATACTTCGCTTTTTCATGGCATCGATTTTTCCGTACAGATTCCTCGCTCTCTCAATGCCACTGACGTCTAACGCAGTTTCGCTAAGCACGGTAACTGCACCGTCGTTTACATCGTCGCCCCGCGACGTGCGAAATATCATTTGCATAAATTTCAACGAACACGGAAATTCCCCGAGCTCCTAAATATTTTCTCTTTATAAACTAACATTCCAAACATTAATTGAAACCTTCAACCAGTAAAAACACTCCAACATGGTCGAATAAAGTGAACTAATCAAAGATTATAGCTCTCTAAAATTGTATATTCTCTTTTTATATAAAACCGTTCTGCAGGCTCACATTTCATATTGAATTCCTGGAGCGAGTAGAAAAGGACGACATTAGTCAGACAATATACAAAAATCTTCCCCAATTTATATTACAATTTATATTACAATTCCCTTACGATTTACATGCAGATTCGAGTTGCATTAGGTACTTTCATCATCATTTTTTATTACATTCGATCTTGTAAATTAAATTTTCATCTGGAAAATCGATCGCGTTCTAGACATCAACCAGACGAGATATTTCAAACAAAACGGGAACAGCGAGCGACAGGAACGCGTCAGGCGACAACCCACTGTTACCGCGGACATTTGTATCAAGTAGAATCGAGCGACGGTGATCAGACAGATCGGGGAACGTCTCCCCGAACCGATAGAAGATCGCATCGAGCAGAAATATTGCAGGCGATCGCGCAAATGACGACTTGCTTTATCGAAAAGGGTAGACAGAATGTTCGCTGGCCGTTGTATCCTGTCGAATCCATCACGGAATAAATTTCGCGGCGGCGACTAGACACACCGTGCCACCGACCAGCGTTACACGCGAAAGTTGAGCGCGCGCTGCCGCCGCGATACATCGATTTGTTTGTGCCGTTCGTTTCCCGTCAGTGATATGGCACTTCATTATACGAAACGACACGCTCCGTTGAGTTTTCCAATCACGACAGAGACGCGGCACCGACAAGGAACTTGCCGGAGATTTACATGTTTCGTTATCGCGACGCGAAAAAAACTCGCGCCTGACAAAGTCCCGGATACCTGATCCGGTTTAATATCGCAGACAAGAAACTTTGTCAGGCTCCGCGCCGGGAAAAATAACTGGAAAAGCTCCCTCGGAAGCTCCGCCCAGCCCTTCCTTCCGTCGGAGATAAAAATTCGAGGTGCCCGCGCCGATGCCGACGGAATTACAATGGAAATTACATCGGAATCCGCAGCGACCCTAGTTTCGTTTATTACTAGTAAATAGCGAATCCTCTCGTTGGCATTGTTTACAAGCAATTAGTTGGAGCATTTCTTTAGCTCCTCAGAGTGTCCTTTTATTTATTTGTCCTTTTTTTCTATACAAGAACGATGTTTATTCTAAATTCAAAGGGAATAATAGTATCATTATTTCTACAATAGATAGGAATAATATTATTATATAGCATTAATTAATAGTATTATTATTTCTATAATAAATGGAAATAATATTATTATTTCTATAATAAATGGAAATAATATTATTATTTCTATAATAAATGGAAATAATATTATTATTTCTATAATAAATGGAAATAATATTATTATTTCTATAATAAATAGGAATAACATTATTATTTCTATAATAAATGGAAATAATATTATTATTTCTATAATAAATGGAAATAATATTATTTCTATGATAAATGGAATTAATATTATTATTTCTATAATAAATATAAATAGCAATAATAAATATTTTTGAGATGTTAGAAGCACTAGTTCGCTAAACAAGGAAACTGTTGTGGAAATCAAGGATTCGTTGGTTCCCTGGACATTTAAGGATGAAATCCGAAGGCTCTGGAGAACGAACAGGATACAGTCGGAACTTTCGCGAGAAACTATATCGTGTAACACCTCAGAAGGTAAAGAGGCTCATGCATTATTCCCTCTTATCACTCGGCGTACCATTAATTATACATGCGGATGCGTTCCGAGCGCGCCGTTTACCTTCGTCGGAAACGATTAAGCGGATTTCAACGATCAGATATTAACAACGGCGATCATATTCATCGTCACGAGTCTCTGGACGACGGTCCAAATTGATCCGATTTATCGAAAAATTCTCGACGGCCTGCCGGTCAACTTGCTTCGATCTTGCTTCCACCGTGTTCTCTCGTTCTCGAACACTTTATATTTCTCTGGTAAAAGTAATTCTAGTGCGAGAGTGATTGTTACGATATTTATAACGTAGTTAAGTCTTTTGGTTGTTATTATATTATAATTAATTAACGTTACTATTATATGATATGATCCTGATCCTGTTACTATCGTTAATGACTTTAAATGATATTCTCTGTAATAAAAGACACACTCTGTTGACATAATATTGTTATTATTATTACTTTATTCTAAAGCTTTCAAACATTTGCTAAAATAGTAAGATGACAATAATTTTTTAAATTACCATGTTAACACTATAAGGACTATAATAATATTGCGGAATGATTTTAAATAATAACATTTTCTAGTCAAATAACTTCATTTTTTAAACTTTGAAGCATACATTATGCTGAATAATTATAATTATAATATGCTATGAATAATTATACAATAATTTATATAGATCAAGTTACATTGATTCCATGGAATCGAAAACGTTTTCAATTTATTTACGCATTTACAAAATATAAACTGGAATTAGATATGACTGAAGAAAAATATTTGGGCTATCGATACCTATATATTTTATTAAGTGAGAAAGACATTATACTGTATCATACTTAGAGAAATGGCTAGTATAGAGGTGAACAACAGTACAAGCTCCCTTATTCATAATTTGTCCCATATTTCCGAGCGCGGAGAAGTTCACCGGACCCGGAAGTAGTGTTAAAACGTGGCCGAAGCGAAACAGCTTTAACGGCTTCCGTGGCCGAGCAGCGAATCGATTGTCATCACGATCCGAACTTGCCGAACGGCAGCGCGCGGTCGCAGTTTCCCGAAACTTCGTTTTTCCGCTTCATCGGGGAGAGAACGCGACGGGCCGTTTCCCTTTCGCAATCCCGAAACTTCCTCGAAAAAGTTCCATTGTTTAGAACGGGCCGGCGGAGCCCGTGTCGACAACGACTTCCGGAAAAATCCACACGGATCCGGCGGCCGGGGAAGTCAAATTCCGAACGGCCGGTGGCCGTATCCGCGGGACGTGCGCCGTTCTCGGAACTGGGCTACGAAAGTTCGACTCTCCGCCGACTCTGGCACACGCTCTCCCTCGAAATTCCATTACGTCCTGCTATCTCTCGGAGCAAAGGAGCCGTGTTTACCGTGCCTCTCGCCGCGTTTTTTCCCCGTCTTCCGTTCTCATCAGCGCGGCCACCCAAAGCCGGATAAGCCGACCGGTGGTTAAAAAGGTGGCCAAGGAACCCGGCCACTTCCGTTTTTCAATTTACCCGCTCCCCCTTTCCGGCTGTCCGCTCCGATTAGAGGACTCCGACTTGCAAATTGCAATCTCTGCTATTCCCAGCGCCGTCCTTTGCCGCGGACCTTCGCGAGGGCTGATTCAATTTGCTGAATTCTTCTCGGTTTTTGACTTCGTGGACGGCGCGAGGAGACGATGGTTTAGCGAAATTGACGCTTTTCGTGACAACAGTCTCGGAAATTGCGGGGAAATGGACTAATTTATCGAATCAACGCGTTCGCTGCCAGCGGTATTATTTATTATATTAAATAGAACATATATAGTAAAGAGAACCTACAAATTTTCTGAATATCATGCTATATGTGTTACAATGTTAACAATAAAGCTACCATCGCCGGTCAAATGACTGGTCTCACATATTTTATTTTCAAATTGTTGAAATTATGACGATCCCTTCTGAATCAATTTCTTTACTCAAGCATGCATTGTGATAAAAATGGCGAAAGGTTGACATAATCACAGTCTTTTCATTGTTATAAAGCGATATACGATAGTTGCTTTTAGGACTTGGTAGATTTACTATTAAATAATTACAGTAGGACCCCGATTTTCCGGCCTCAGTAAAGACAATAACGAAAATAAGAGAACAATTATTGAGTTACAGTGTCAGATGTCATCTTCACCGATTTCTACATTCTATTGTTCTCTATACGATTCGCCTTAGATTCAGCTGATCACGAATTATTAACAAAGATAAATTATTCGAATAAACAAAAGATATAATGTACAACGAATAATAATCATAGATAAATATTTATTCAAAACAATGCGAATAATGACACCCCCAAAGAACTAAAGCAACTCCCATTATCAGCAAACAATAATCCGACATACACAGTGTACCATTTGCTCGCGAAAAATCACGACAGAGGACAAAAATCGCGCCAAAAGAGCTCCGATTTTCCCGCAACTTTCGCGTTCCGTTCACGAAACGGTCTTCCGTTTTTCCACCTGATTTGCGCTCGCAGGCACGGCCGGTTCGAGAATAGACAGTGACAGCCGCCGCGACGGAAATATTGATAGCGGCGCGGCTGCCAAGAATGTCACGGCTAAGCGGCGGCCGAGCACGCGGACAAAATGCCGGAGCGTGGCCGCGCCGCGTCCGCCGGATTTTTCCGCGGTTCTTTCTCAATGGAGGAGCGGATTCGCGTTTGTCGCCGGACACGTGCCTCTATCTATAGCCTGTATCTCGTAGCCGTTCACACGCCGCCCCCGCCGCGACGGAGATAGATTCGGCCGCGTATATTTAGAGCGGGACGCTCTGTTTTTCGGCGGGCCGAGAGAACGGGACAGGCAAACATCGCTGATATTCATTGCCCACCGTAAATATCCCCGCAACCGCGTGGAAAAAGGGCGAGAAATTAGACGAGCCTCTGGGCTCTTATCCGACGCTTTTGTCTTCGCAGCGAGAGAAGGACGGACGCCCGCGAGCGTCGTATATCCGTGTCCAGTAAAATGTCGCGAAATAACGGAGCTGCGAGGACATTTAATTGTTTCTGCACTCGGACGGATTCATTGAGAGCTGTTTAATAAAAAAAAAAAGACGTTTGTTCATCGGAAGAGAAAAGAAGGGGGACAATTCATCAGTGTGATAACCGCGCTTTATGCGCTCGCCTCGCATAACGCTGCGAAACACAATTGATGATAAGGTCATTGTGTTTCGTTCCTCCTCGCTGTGCAAATGGGTTAATAATATGAAGCAGCTGCAACTAATGATGCAGCATTTTTAATCATTTTATTTAATTTTGCAGCATTTTAATCAGCAATTTTCTCGAAATTTAAAATATATTGAAATTTACTGTTTAATAAATGCTAGAAATATTTAATAATAGCGGTTAAAAGCTACTATTTTACCATTATTTTAAGTAAACATTTCGTTGCAATATCTCTAATGGTTCGACAGTTATAACAACTCGTCACTAAATTCTCCAAGCCGGACCCCCGTGCCTCAGACCGGAGTCCCCTTTAAGCGAAGGATTACCGAGTCGAATAAATAACGAACAGCTACGATCGGGCGGGATTAGGCGAAAGGATTCGCGATTCGATTAATAAAACGAACTCTCCTAGGAACGGCGACTCTAAACGATAAGGAAGATGTCCCATCTTCTTCGCAGCCCGAGTCGCCGAGTTTCGCAGATCGTTTGACCGGGCGATAGAGGCAGCCATAAATCCGGTCGGCCGGCTTCGATTTAATATGGCCCGCGAAGCGATACGTCGCAGGAGAGAAAACCGGGCATAATAGCCTTTATCGGGACAGCACCTGCTGCCGGCCGAAGATAGAACGCGACACGATCCGCCGTCCGATTTGCATAAATACCTCGAGTCCCATCCCCGGCTCGTTCTCGGCTAAAACTCGCCAATTACGGCGCGGCCGCGCTCCGGTTTCGGCGGTCCATTAATCGAGCTTCGAAGGAACAGGTGATTTGCGATCCCGCCTTTATTCCCGCAGGCGTTCAGAAGATTCCGCGAAGCAGAAACGTGAAAAATGTCCGGGGATTTCGAGAGCGGCTGCCATCGTCTAATTGCCGAGCTGCCGCGACGCGCCGGAGAGAAGCGCGTTAGAAATGATTTTTATGACGTTTCCCGGTGGCCAATTTGTCCCGGGAAATTATATTAGCTGCTTGGAAATTAGTTCTCGCGTGTTTTATAGCTGACGGCGTCTTTCCGTTTCATTCGATTAAGATGGAAGTCGTGTGCCGCGCGTTTTGCTCGGCGCAGGATTTCTTTGGAATATTTATCCTTGTAAGAAATCCCGCGATGTTTTCTTTAAACATTGAATTTTTATCGAAATATTGCGTCGACGATGCGTATTTCTATTGTAGTATCGGATTTTTTAAAAATAGGATGGTCATAAAACAGAAAGGCCTGGCCAAAGCCAGGCCCAAGGGAAGAAAGTCATAAAAAGAGAAAGCGTGTCGGACGAAAACCAGGCCCAAGGGTTGGCTGGGTTTTTCCGGGGACACACGCAGGCTATGGGACGAGTGCGGATGTATGAATGCGGATGTACAAGTGTGGATGTATGAGTGAGGACGAGTGAAGAACATTTGGAGACAGAATGGACAGTCGTTGTTTTGGTTGCGAAGAGTGAAGCTCCTATTGCGTTGCTTTAGAGTTAAGAATATTGTGTTGTATTTTAAAGTCTCTATTACCTATTCGATCCCATTTAAACATATTTTAATAAATTAAGTTTTAAAAAAAAAAACATTATACCACACTATTAATTTGATATATATAATAATGATTTCAATATAAATAAGAAGCAAAGCTGCAACGCTCGGTTTAATTAAAAATGTACGCGGATTTTTTGATTCGAGTGTCTGCTTTCCTCGTCGAACAACAGACTTTTATAACGGATTGAAATTCAATTAAAAGGCGGCGGGAACGTGTACACGTAAATTCGCGGAAATAATTAATCAAGGTGGCGATGAAGGGGGAAATGTTTCTCAAATAACAGCGCGTACGGCGCGATTAAAAATTCTTCGAAACGAGGCGAAAAAGGCGGGACCCGCGGTAAACAAGCATCCACGATCGCAAACGAGATATCGCCGACGCGTTATCGATCGCTAAGCGATCCCAAAGATAGCATTTTAATTCCCGAATCCCTGGGAGTTTCATTGATTATCGAGGATCGTTCGAGGAATATAAAATTCCCATCGAAATTGAATCGCGACCCCGATCGACCCCTTTGCATCCCTCTCTCTTTCTCTCTCTCCCTCTCTCTCTGCTCTCAATAATCGATTCAGTATCGCAAATACGTTCGAATAAAATGATGTTGAAATCTGCACGAGTTTCCGATGCTCAGGGCGTTTTAACACAGAAACTGAGGGGTAAAAAAGGGATGCTTCTCGAACGTTTTAACATTGTTCACGAACATTACAGCGGAAACTATCTGCGAAATGTTCTACTTCGCTCGATGAAATTCTTTCGATTGTTCTTTACGTAAATTAATTATTGATAGCAGCTGATATTAATTAGAGTTAAATCAAATGTTAATATACTGCTTTATTACACTGCGGTATATGACAAGAATACAGGGGTTGATTCGAAGTGCTGTAATTATTAAATAATAGTGCTGAGCGCTATTAAGTGCTGATATTCCTTTTTTCAAGTTTATTGAATTTTATTAAACGTTGTTGTATTTTATCGTCTCTTGTTTTTCGAATTTCATTTTACCATTTTGTTTCAAAAATTACTGAGTGCTATTCAGAGTTAACACCCCTTTTTCAAGTTTACTGAATTTTGTTGAATGTTATTCTATTTTGTCTCTAGGTTTTCGAATTTCATTTTCTCATTTTTGTTCTAAGAATTACCGAGTGCTATGCAAAGTTACTACCCCTCGTCCTAAATTTATCGAATTTTATTAAACCACCCCTATCCCACCATTCACCAAATTCCACAAAACCCGGACACTATCACCCCAAGTCCAACTAAATTTTGACACTCGCCACTCCGCCAGGTGCTAATCAAGCACCGCCCTTTACAGCGCCAAGTTTTCCTTGCACCGTCTAATTCGTCAGGATTCCTCCGGAGGTGTTCGAATTTCGGGAAGTATTAACACCTTGTATACCAACTTCCTCAAGTTCCATTAAACCCGAACAACCCCATTCCAATTTCTTCGACTTGCATCGCGTTCCTCGAGTTCCGCCGCGTCACCGCCATTCGTCCGAAGTTCGCGAGTTCCATTGAACGCTAACAAATCCGGCTGCAAGTTCCTCGGCTGGAGCCGAGCACAGTTCATCGCGGCGATAAAGCCTTTCGGCACGGACTATCCCGAGCTTTTCGAGCGCATCGAATAAATAGAGCGTTGCACCGACGCCGGATCGGAACGCATTGAAATTCCTCGCACTCGGTCGATCACGGAGTTCCGAGGCAGGTGCGGTAGAGGGGGTTGGACTTCCGCCGCGAGTTTCCGCCGGGGCCTCTTGCACAATCGAGTCACCGAATTCGACTCGTCCCTTCGTTTTCTCCCGCTTAAGTCGCCCTTTTCGAAGGGCTGCCTCCGCCCCGAGGCAATCCGCGAACAGAATTTCCATCGGACGGCATCCTCCCCCGCCGCCGCGTCGACCCGTCGCCGACGGGGCCGAAACTTTGCCCGCAACTTTTTGAGTGGCTCTCGATGATTAGCGTTAAACACGAAGAAAGTTAGAGGGATGCCTCGACTTCCCGGGCTACGGCAGTAAGCCTTTTAGGGCTAATCGAATTCGCTGCTTCTTTCAGGACTTTCGAATCATTTTAGGGGTAATTGTTGGCCCTCGATTAGAC
>CM052157.1:4625468-4649311 GCA_028455555.1 Augochlorella aurata | reverse complement strand
ACGATCTAATCAGCACGCTGGAGATGATTTAAACGTACGGAGCATCCGTGAGTCACTTCAATTTCCCAGTAGAACAGGTCTGTATATTATCAGACAACTTGTATAGGAAAGAATATGACTGCGGAAGGTAGAACAGGATGGTATCTGGTCAGATAAAGTGCAATGGGGCACTGTATAGGTAGACAGTAGCAGCACAGAACTTTCTACGGCCAGATAAAGTAGCGCAGCATAGTCGGAGGTCAGATAAAGTAGAATATTCCAGCCCGTTGCCAACGAAACTAAAATATTCCAGCCTGTTGCTACTGCAGCTACAACAGAACAGTATGTAGACCGAAAGTAGTAGAGCATACCATTCTATGACCTCTACAGAAAGGGTGAGCTAATTGTCAAATAAAGGAGAGTAGGTCGAGCTGTGATCAGACAGCGGTAGCACAGTCTATAGACAGGCAATAGTAGTATTAGCCAATATAGTAGAATAGTCCAGTGTGTGATCAGACAGCGGTAGTATATGCTGGTATACGAGCAAACAGTAGCAGAATATAACAATACATGAGAGGCCAATAGTAGCATTAAACGGTCTATGATCAGACCGTAGTAGAATAGGTCAGTATATGAACGGACGTCATCAAATTATGTCAGCGAGTAAATGAACTGTATCAAATTACGTCAATGTGTAAACGGACGAAATTAAATCAGTGTCTGACCAAACAGCAGTAGAATAGAACAATCAGTAGTCAGACATTCAGTGAAATGTGAAATCCATGGTCCGCCATGTTCCAAAGAATTAAAATAAGCTTTCTATATAACTAAAAATTTCTCCAGAAAAAATTTTTCAATCCCCTGACATTCTATTAATTATATTACAATTGTTATCAATGTTATTATAATCGGAAATTATATATAAAATACATTTTTATACAGAACAGAAAATAGATTTTTATGCAAAGTAAAAATTGTCTCCAACAACTGTAAAAAACGGAAGCGACATAGTAATTTATTTCAATTTCTCTGTTGCACTAAAGTGCAGCTAGCTGTTTCCGTTAGAAATGCATAGAATCCTCCGCTAGTAATTAGTATTCAGACAACGATCAGCCGAAGCAAGCCTAACGTCGCAGACACTAACTGATCGCCCCTTCACTCGCGTTACTCGTCGGCAGGATGGTTGCTCAGGGTTGCAACAAAGGCAACGAGAAGTCGTTTCGAAATACGGCCTGTAATCCGCGCGGTCATTAAGCGGGTAATATCGTCTGCAGCGCGACAAGCGCGAAATCCTCCTTCGTTTTCGCTCCCTACGTCTATCCTCGTCCCTCTCCCCCGAGCTCTCGCGCTTCCTCTCTATCCTGCGCTCTATCGATCCCGCATCGCTCGATCGGCCATTTTATTAACTACCCGAGCAACGCCGCCTGCTGAGTTCGCGCGATGAAACGCGCTAGAAGCCGCAGTTTTTCCGCGCTGTTACTAGCGAACCTATTTACCCGGCCAGCTACGGTCGCCATTTAATTATTCTACGGCATAAATAAATTGAAAGTCCCGCGGATAATGCACTTCTGCTATTTCGGAAGATAACGCTTTGATGCGGAATTTCCGGGCGACTGCGAGCTTTCAAGCATCGGAACTAAACTTTTATTTAGTTTTAACATTGAAGCTCGATTTATTGTTTTTATTCTATCACGTGTTTGTATTAAAAATGTGATATTTTTTGCAACAGTTTAAGAATTTAAGAATTGCATTGTCTGGAATCATTTCTTAAATGAATTTATAATTGCAAGTAATAGTGCATTTGTTATAGTATGTGTTGTATCTGTTGGATACAATGTGCTTTTAGTTATAAATTAATGACTACAGACGATGTTGAAAAGCGTTTAAATTAAATTTTATGAAGAATCTCGTATAGCACGCAGACGTGTTTAAGACGTCTGAAAGACTTCCATTTAAGGGTGCGAGACGTTCAGACCTAAAATGGACGTAAAATAGACGTCTTCAAGATGTTCGTCTATATCAACGCGTGCAACATCGAAAAATGAAATATTCCGAAAATATGAAACTAATGAAACGCGAGGAAAAATCGACTCTTCGAGGAAGCCGTGTAACGAAGTCCAGGACCAGAGCCGAAGAGAATTTCCTCAGGGTGTAATTCGTGGGTTCATTGGAACAAAGTTCACGTGGCAGGTCAGAAAGTTGGATATTCAAGCTGGAACACTTCGCGGGATCTATCGAAGTCGGATTGCCGGCTCGGAATCCGAGCAGCCGGGAGGAACGCGCGTAAATCATTCGAAAATCACAGGCCGGTCCATGTAAATCAGCGTCGACTGCGTAAAAGTGGATCGCAAGGAGCAGCAGACGCGGAGAGCAAGAGGCAACGGGAAGCGCGGACGGCTTGCGCGAAAATTAGCGTTAATGTCGCGCCGTTAACAACAAGAGGAATTGGCGGCGGCCGGGAATAATAATGGCGGAAGATGAATTGGCTGAAGTTGCAAGTGAAAGGCGAGAGGGAATGCGAAATGAGAAAGCTTGCACCTGAATGCGGAATGTATGGAAATCAAGAGGCGCGGGATGAGAAAAATTCGCGAGCAGAAACGCCAAGTTCCCTGTAGTCCGCGTTATGAATCTCAACCGGGCCCTTCCCTCGAAAAACCAGCCGCCCTTCGGCCGACCCTGCTCTTAATTCCGACAACGGCCCTTCGAAAACCAGCCGACTTCCGTCGTTTGCATACTTTCAGCCGGCTCGGCCGGGAAAGGGCTCGTGACTCGCAAGCTTCGCCGACTTCATTCTCGATGCAGATCGTGCGTTTTCCCGAGCAATCTTTTACTTTGATCCTGTCCGCCGGAGCCCCGAGCATAGTTCGCCGGCGAACTTCTGAGAATAGGGTAGATTATAGGGTGATTTAATGAGAAACTATTCTAGACCATGGAGCTTCCTACAGAACATTTATTCCGTCGATAAATGAATAAAGTTGCTGGTATTATTATTAACTTTAATAGAGAACGTAAGGAATTGTTTTCATTTTTACAATAAACGTAAAGGTTATATATTTATAATTAATAAATGTATCTATTCTGCTTGCCATGCAACCTTTACATTACACCTTTGCATACACCTTTACACACGCATTGAAATATGTGAAATTACCATACGTGTAATCTAAAGGTAATCTCAAAATATTAATAGAATCTCTGGGAATATTCGAGCTTTCGAAAGTCCATTTGTATCGGAATTGAGATGTTTAAAAAACAATAAAAAATGTTCGCAGTAGATTTTTAACATTTTGGAACCGGACGACAGCTCCTTCTCTACAATGCAACATTTTCAATCGCAGGATAACTGCATAGTGCACTCGATTCTCGTCCAGTCAACTGGACTGCTCCGCCTGCAAGGTCCTATATTAGCGAATATTTATTCGCAGTAGATTGTTGAACATCTCGCAACAAGAGAAAAGTTTCTTAAACAGAATATTCTGAACTGCAGCGGAGTCGCATCGAGCATTTTCGCGGAGCCAACTGCATTAGCAAATTACTCTTGGATCGGAATCACAAATATTTACATCGGAGTCATCAAAGCGTAAAATCGCGGAGACTTGTACAGAACTTATTCGGCTCCTCTATTTCGCATGGCCCCGGATTTCCATGGAAAGTTCCCGCGCACCCTGCGGACACTAGTTATTAACGAACCACCACGCAATATCCATAAATTAGCATGGGTACCGAACCAGTTCTCGTCTACGATGGATCCTATCCAGAACCCGGTTGATTCCTTGTTTTCCCAAGGCTTGCCGAAACTGGAGAAGAAGGATAGCCGAAGAGACAGGAGGGGGGAGAGAACGATGGAGAGCTCTCGGCATTTGGAACGAAGCGCGAAGAACCGCGGAAGAAAGAGTGGCTTTTAGTCCGTTTTGAAGAGAGAGAGAGAGTTGAACAGAGGGTTGAAAGGGGTCGGCCGGCTCGGCCAGGAGAACCCGACCAATTGAATATTCCACAGCAGTGGATGGATGCCGGAAACCGAGTCTGAACTCCGATTGGACAGAGCTCTCGCCCGCTATATTCGACCCTTCTAATCTGCATATCGAGATTTCCGCCTGGGTGCCTGGGATGACGACTTTTCACCCTCGCACGCTCCTAACACCTCCGCGGAGCTCTTCTCCAGTCGGTGGTATACTGGGTCAGCCATTGTGCCATCTGCCATTTTTTATTTGTCCACCATCTGGCTTGGAAACCGACGACTAACTTTCTATTAATTGAGCTGGCTCAGCTGACTTACGCGGTTTCATCGTTTGCGATTAGTATACATATTTCACTCTATTACTATGTCCATTCTACTGTTATCAGAGCATTTATTGTATTATGAACTTATCGCTTAAGTTTCGACAGATATGCTAGGATCATGATTAAGTATTTCTATTTTATTTTACAATAAAAATTCAATTTTGTGCTTTTTTATTATTTTAGAGACTAGCTGAGAATAAAATACAATGAGTCCTCTATATATTAGATTGACACATCTTTATACAAATTTTATTTTGGGTCCAATTTAAACTTTGTACCAGTTAAAGGCTTTACGAAACGATAGACAGAATAATAAACAGTTCCTAAATTTCATTTAATTAACACGCCAGAAGGTTAGCACCAAAATCCCACCCCGAAAATGCGAGTACATTTCGCAGCCCTCTAGAAACAGTTCCAAGTTCTGGCAACGACTGTCGACAAGAAGCAGCGTGCGGTAGTCCGCGGGGAATTTTAACAGACTTCACAGGGCGCTGTTTGGAAATTTGAAATATTATTAACACCCCCAATAACGACCCATTAAGACGGCGTGTGCGAAGATGGTCCCTAGAGTGTCCCGTTAACACGGCAACTTCTCGCCGATTATTAGAGTTAAGAGGCAGCCGCAATTTACGCGAGACGAAATCCGAGCAGCAATATCTCTGATGATCGTAATAACATCGCGCCGTAAAGGCGGTTTTTCCCTGAGCCGGTTGGTCATTTTCGAGACTCAACACGATATTGGCAATATAGTTCTTCGAAACAGTCGCAGAGGGGAAAGGTATTGTCCTCCCGTTGACGTCGCGGGTGGACGACGAGAGCGAAGCCTGCTGCTGCGCGCACAGGCCTCGGCGAACGTGGAAGTTTTTACGAGTGACCCGGAACGATCAAATGATTTCTCTGATGGCCGTTAGCTTTGCCATGATCGTAAACGCGGCAGAAAAGCCCCGGAGAAATATGATGGACTCAAAGGGAACCCGGGCGGGAGTTTTCCCCGTGGAAACGCGCTCTCGGATCCGTGAAAGCACGCAGCAACACGGGGAAAATGCATTCCACCCCCTTTTCCCGTGATATATCCGGCACCCACGGTGCTCGAAAAATCACGAACACCTGTCACGTCGCGGAATACGGTTCCCGCGGTTTCGGTCCCCAAGCCTATCGGGAAACTCGTCCGAATCTTGAATTTCGCAGCGTCCGTCCGTCACGTATGCACCAGCATCGTGCACATGCGCCGCCGGTTATGTGGTTTCTCTCCTGTGACCTGCGTGATTTCAAACATTCAGGAATCCAGCGATGCAGGCACTGGAAAAAACCAGCAACGCACCATCACACACCACCCTCCGCGGCCCTCTGAAAACTGATACCCATGGTCCGAATGAATTTTCCATTGTTGCTACGTGGTCGGAATAAAGTTCCCTTTTTCCGACAAGTTTTCCGAAGTGCGTTTTTCCATTCTGGTTTTCCGGTATTTAGAAGTCCAAGAGAGAGTTTCGAAGGAGGAAAATCGTTCGGAGGCGGACGGGGACTCGAACCCCGGTCAGTTTGCTGGGAGTCCAGCGCGCTAGGTCGCGCGCCGCGCAGCACTTCGCCGTTGGGAACGTGTCGCGACCATTATATCGGACTCGGCGACTCGTAATTTCGGCGTTACGGTACGTCCACGTATTCGTCCTCGATATTGCTCTGTTTTTAAACGACGGAAGTTGCGCGTCCGGAAATAATCCGATCCCTGGCGAGACGCCAAATTTTTAACGAAAACCTTCTCGTCGCGTTTTGCATATCTCGGGGCCAGGCTGCGCGGAATCGCGTCTTCCTGCCCGCTCCTACGGCCGGCTCGTTTCCAGCGACGGGGACACAGTCTCCGGTGCTTTTTCTCAAATTCATTTCCTCCGCATCAAAATTTCAGGGGATTTACTCGTGGCGCACTCTGCACGGGAAACCCGGCGCTCCCGGAGGGATCTCTCTGGCCTTCGGTCTCTACGTGCCGAGCCGTCAGCTTCTCGTCAATTTGTCCATGACTTTCCTCTGCCTGGCGCGCCCTTGAGCATTCCTACGGCTCGATCTGGGATACTGAGATAGGGAAACGGCTTTCACGTGTTACGAGCTGCTCGGCCATTACGAGGGACGCGCCACGGCCGACTCGGTTCCCCTCGTTTGTTCCCGGATCGACGATAAACGCTCGATCGGATGTTGGGTTAAATGGCCGGCGTTCTGCTTCAAAAATCCCTAAATCTGTTATAATCGTCGTTTTTGCGATAGTTTGGCTTTAACGATATATTATAGGTCAACAGAACAGCGCCGGTAATGCGTGTTGCTGAACGCAAGTGGAATAGGAGTGTTGAGATCAGACCATTGACAAGATCGTTTAGATGTTAATTATAGTATCAGAAGAGAGTCTATTCGCATCGAAATTCTACACAGAAACGAAAATCTGGATGCAGCCCAGCGAAGTAGAATAAGACACATACGGGCAGACGAGTAGAACATGCCAGTCTCTGGCCAGAAAAGTGGAACAGGTCAACCTTTGACTACACAAGTGAAGCCATGTTTCCGGTCAGACAACTGGAATAAGTCAGGCTTTGACCAGGTCATGGTGGAGGCCAGTCTTCGAGCAAACGGATGAAACAGGCTACATGGCCGGACGAAGTAGGGTAAGCTGGCTTCTGGTCAGACCAAGTAGAATAGGCCTGAGTTTGGTAAGATAAAGTAGAATTGATCTGCCTGTTGTTTTACAAATTGGTCTATGACCGTGGATAATAAATTATATTAGGTTATCTGTCCCTGTTGATATAATATAATTAATATAATAACCTTGACATAAAAATAATATGATCTCTTCACAAGAAAAAGGAAAATTATGCTTGCCTGGTAGGCCTAAAATTTGATTGTAGCGCCGATCTTCGTGAAATCAACGCATTTTATTTCACCTTACAGTTTAAACTAGAAATAATTAGAAAGATTAATTCTATAACCTCAGTTAATAAATAATTTTATTATATGGCTGTTATGGCAGTTAATGTATTAACAAACTATCTACACACGTGATAACCTACTGCAATAACGCAGCATAACAAGAGTCCACTGCAAACCTCCCCGAAATGCTCTGCGGCCAATCCAGTAGATTCAGTCGGCGCGTGATCAGACGACGCTCGTAAAGGTAATCAAGTTGGACGTAATATCGAATCGGAGTGCGCGGAATGTAAACGATCAGCTCGGTAGATTAGGAGAGCACGGTATCGGACGTTCGGTACATTTCCGCGGAAGAATATCGGAGCGAACGAAGGGGAAGAGGCATTATCGCGTCGCAGGCTGAAAAGGCCGAGGGGCACTGAAATTGGCGCCGCGTCCTCTTCCGGTTTCAAGCGTGCCTCGTAATTACGAGCAACGCTTTCCCTTTGGCGCCGCCGTTTCCTGGCCATTCATCCCGGCTGCTTTTCAATTCCCGTCACGAGTCCACTCATTTTTCCCGAACCGGTGCTCCGTCGGATCGAACCCACTCCATCCGGCGGGTTATTTCAGACAGAATTTGATCGAAGGGGGAGAACGAGGAACGCTGACGGTCCTCTTTCGTCGATCCGATAATTTTCTGTCCGGTTTCTTGTCCGTTCATCCGCGCCGCACTCCGCCGGCGACGCCTGCACGGAGATTACTCCGACGCGCGGCGACGTGGTCTCTGCAGACCGAATTTACAGCGGCCCGTGGCCATTCGCGCGTCCCCAGAAAAGGTGGAGACGCGTCTCAGCGTTGGCACGTGTCACCGGCTACGGCGAATGCCGGTATAAAAGGAGGATTTCCCTCGGCTCGCGAAGAATGCCGCCGGACTGCGCATTATTCTCGGATGCAAAGAGAAACGTTGCTCTCGCCCGCACACCTGCATCCATCGCAGGCTCGGAGACGCGGCCAGCGAGTCGGAAACGGAACAAAGTGCTCCGCACCCTTGGCGGACGTCGCCAGCAACAAGCTACGCCTTTAACGATATATGCCGCGCTAACAAAGCGGATATGCACGGTGCGCGATAAGAGCGGCACGCTGGTAGTCAAAGGAGTTTGTGGACAGGGTTAGGGGATTTAGACAGTCCCTGGTCGGACGTAAGTGTGAGAAAACTGGCGAAATGTTTGCCTAGAGAATCTTCGAGCGAGGGAAAAAGTAGCGAGTAAGTAGATCATACTTGTTTGCAGTGAGACAGGTGATGTAGAAGGCAAGAAGAAGTAGAATAGCAGCGTTTGTTGTCAGACACAGGGTTATAGGATAGGACCATAATCAGAGGATATTGCAATGAGAGCGTTTATTGTCACAGGAGTAGTATAGGTATGTATATAATCGGGCTATTTCTAGATAGAAAGAAGTAGCATAAGCCTCTTAGTGGGCAGGTACAATAAGCCAATCATCGGGCAGAGTAGAGTATGCCAATCTGTTAGACATAGCGTAATGGAATAATCCTGGTTATTTACCCATAGAATGTACAATAAGCTCTTTGTTATCAGCCGAAGCAGATAGATCCATCTCCATTCAGACCAGATACCGTAACTCAGTCGATTAAATCAACAACGCCGGCCTAGGCCTGTCGAGTGAAACTGAGGCAATTATAACGAATAGCCATAATTAACGCAAGTAACATAACCCTGCCAATTAACGGACAGAGCGATACACAACGGTCTATCGACAGCGACTGTAAAATACAGACATCTCCGAGCAGGCAGGGCCGAGTAAAAAGGCTCTGTGTACAGTCCGGTGATTGCCGTGCTCGTGATGTTTGGCTCGACGTCCGCCTAGCACAAGATTATCGCAGCGCTGAAAGCGGCGGGTTATTATGGAGCTGGATGGCCGTAAGCATCTTTGCCATTAAAATCGATCAGTTTGTTAACGAGGTGCAAACGGTCTCGCGGCGAGGCTCGGCAAATCATATGGATGCGACGGCATATCCAATATTACCCAACATATTTAGAGAGCGGATGTGGCAGACTCCGAGGCCCGCGCGAGCGTTCAGCAAACAAGCCTCGATCGATTCGCCGACAGCCCTCATTTCCGGACCCGGCGTCCGCGTTAAATCCACAGCGGATTCGGAGCCGTGATCGTTTGAATTAACCGGCGCGCCCCCGTCGAGCAATGAAAAGTATCAGCGCGGTCGAACGCGGCGAGCTCGATGGGAATTGCGAGCGGCGAATGGAACACACTCGAGTCAAGAAGTCTAATAACAGCAAGGCTCTCCTATAAACACGATTAACTCGTAAAATACCAGCGCTGAACAACAACGGAGTCGCGGTGGAAACGGAACGATCGGGCCCCGGTGCTGCGAGCAGTGGAACCGTAAAACGTCCACTTTTGCCTCGTGCGTTTCCTGCACCGGTACACTGTAACCCTGTTACATTGTTTCAGACTTCTCTGTTAGACCGGTTGGCTTTGTACGGCTTCGAATAATCGGAATACATTTTCTTGAGGGCATGTTCAGTGTTAATGCGCAACGCCCTGGGAAATAAACTCGGTTTTACTGCAGACTGGTTGGCTTGTTCGTAGCCAGACAAGTAGACTAGATTGTTTATAGTCAGACAAGGAGGCTCGGTTCTTCATGATCAGAGAGTCAGTGAGAAGATTCTTCATGGTCAGACAAGTAGTCTGGATTGCTCATGGTCAGGCAAGAACACTAGGTTGCTCGTAAATCAGACAAGTAGACCGAGTCGCTCGTAACCAGACAAGTAGAATGGTCCGTCCATGGTCACACATGTCGAGCAACATCAGGCCTAATTAAATAATTAATTAATTTCATCCAGGCCTAACTCTTTCATCCAGATTCAACTGCCGAAATCAGACAAGTAGATTGGGTCGTTCATGATCGAACAAGTGAACTTATGCTACCGACATTGGAACGGAAATTTCGTCGAAGAAACTCTTAGAAGCTCACTCGAGCGAAGAAATTTCACGCGACGCTCGTCAAGTAGAAAAGGTCTGCGAATGGCCGGACACAGAAATTTGTAAAATTCGTCCGCGCGAGGCTCGGTGGTCGACCAAGGGTTGATCCGTCCAGATTGAATCGACGCGACACCGCAGCTGCGTTTCTCGTCGTTCCAGGGGTTTCTTTGACACTTAGCTAAGCCATTAGAAACACACGGAGCGGAATTTCTTGCCGGCGACAGACCAGCGAAAGAATCACGACGTCTGTGCTCGCGGCAGCTCGCAAAGTCAGCAGGGCTTGCACGTGTGTGTTAATGCAGAAATGCTGGCGCATTTGCAGCGGCGACCTCGCCCTCTCCGCCCCGGTGGCTAATGCGGCAACGAGCACCAGCCAAGACGAGACGTGTCAACCCTGGGGAATTTAGTATACCAATCCCGCGGCCCTGTGTCTCCCATGTCGGGCCGCGTCGCGAGCAGCGCGCATTACGTCCGCGACCATTTCCCTAAATCCCTCGCTGACGTATTCTCAAGAAAATATTCGCCGGTCGGCGAACCGGGACGCTGCCGGAAAAACGATATCGGGATCGACGCCGATAAATCCTCCTGACAATTTGCCGCGCACCGAGAGATCCCGCCGTCGATCACGAATCCACGGATCTATCCATCATGATTCTCTATCTGATAACGCGACGGTATTTTCACTTGGGATGGTGATCGATGCTGGGAGTCCCGGCGACGTGAGTTGTTGGTCAATTTATTCGCGATCCGCCGTTTATGGAAATGCGGATTTCCCATGGAAAAAAATAAACTTTGATTTCGAGTCGTTTCTGATATTGATAACGGTCGACAGTCGTTCCGGATATTGGCAACATTGAAAATGACGGCCCTTTCGGATACGAATAAAATTTAACTGTAAATAAATAATTCAACTAACTGGTACTGTTGGTTCGTTCATTTTCTGAGGCATGTTTAATCAAATTTAACGAAGCGAAATTTATAAATAAAGAAGCAGAAAATTGATAAAGAAGAAGAAATTAATAAAGAGGAAAAAATTAATAAATTTATAGAAGCGATTTACGAATCAGTTTTATAAACAGAAATACGAATTAGTCGATATATAATGGTAAATATAGTAGCTTATAATTTCGCAAAGTTGCAGAAATAGCAACAGCAGGGTAACGAGGAATGTTGCACTATTATGCCATTCGATCCGTTCGACTAGTCACGAAGCAGCCTCGCTAATCGCACAAGGCAGGGATCATTCTGCATGACTGACAAGGGACTATCTCGTTCTACTTGTCGAGCTAGCTGCTGACCTGTTCTCCTTGGCTGACTGCATACCAACGTAGTCCACTTATCTGACCAAGAACTGTTGCATTCTCCTTGACTCTGTAGAGGTTCTCCCGGACTACTTCGCCAGGAAAATTCAATTGGCAGATCAAAGCAGGAAATAACTTCTTCTGAAGAATTCCATTGACGTTAAACAACTCTGCATAAATCAATCCCTCTTTTCACCCCGTGGAAATTTTTGCTGCATTCTCTGCACCCTCTTTGAAACGTTTATAAATTGTTTAACTGTTTCTGCACTTTACGATTCAAATAAGTGACGTCTTCTTAGTTAACGTGGTAAAATTTTAAATTGTCAAAGGGGACAATATTTATAATAGATTTATATATGAATATTTATAAATATAATATTATATCATATATATATTATATACAAATCTGCCTTATAAATTTTATAAATATTATTTCTATATATTGTATTATATATTAGATTATATAATATTATATTACAGATATTATATTATATATATTACATTATATAACGCTATATTGTACATATTATATATCGTTATATTACACATATTATATTATATTATTTTATATTATATTATATTATATTATATTATATTATATTATATTATATTATATTATATTATATTATATTATATTATATTATATTATATTATATTATATTATATTGTATTACATTATATTATATCACATAATATAATATATATATAATATAATATGTATACAGTAAGTAAAAGTAATATTTATAAAATATGAGGCAGATTTGTCGTTTTATGGGTTAAATTGTTTGCGCGTCAAAATAATGGAACAGCTCTGCCCGATAAATCATGCATAATGCAGAAGTTGAGCGGCTTTAACGTTATCTTAGAGGAAGCTGCTCGATACTCCACTTTCCGCAATTAAATATCAATCCAACTACCGCGGCGTTACATGCGAAACTCTGAAGGAGCTCGCCTATTTACGCAGGGCGCAGTTTAACCGAAGTAATCCTACGTAAACGGCACCCAAGCACATTATTCTGTCTGAGTTAGTTATCGACTGGTTCGTCTCGCGAGCAGACTTTGGACCTCCTCGAGCCATCGCCGCGCGAAAACACGGCCATTTTCGCGTGCCCGTGGCGCCGTTTACGCGCGAGCCGCGCGGTCCGTCACCGAAAACATTGATAGATATCGGTGCTCGACACCGTCGAATATTCAATTTGCTATCAGTGCCCAATGGATATTTCGAATTCCCATTAATTTGCCACGGTCGACAGCTTAACACGACTCCCGGCGTCGATTCTCGTCGAGCGTCGCCGCTAAGTCATCAGTTCCAATCAGCGAATCCTATTTTCATCGAGCGCCATCATAATTCGCCAAGATCTCCAGGGACATTTGCAATTCCTGTCAACACTATACTGAGAAGCAGGAATAATAAAAAATGTGAAAAATGTGGGTACAGTTGTGTCCATTTATAGATCACTAACAGCAGCTGTTTTATATTAGCTTATAAATGTTACATTAAATATTACATCACTCACAAATATATTTTTGCAATCTTAATAATGGTAGATTAAAAAATGAGTGACCCGTCATTCTAACGAGTTATGCCAGTCGATCGCCCCAAACGTATGAGACTGTCGATCGAACCATTTTTGCTCCGTCCATTCTCGATGTCTCCCGAGTAACAGAGGCGCATTGCCGACTCCTCAAGTATAGCAATGATCAATGCCAATGCTCCATAAGTGTGCTCGCTAATCGCGCGAACGCAAAGCAGATTAAACGTCGCTGCTCGCGTAGTCAGACCTTCAACTCGCGCCGCGTTCCCGGGGAACGCCTCGCATTATTCGCCGTTGCGAACAACCCGGAGTTCAGCGACGCGATTCAGAGATTCGTCAAAGGGAAATTTCGAGCCGCGGATCCCGCGTTTTACAAGGCGAAGTGACAGAAATACGCGGCGGACCGGACTAATTCGGATTAGTTCGCCGAAATTGCCGCGAGCCAGCCAACTGGTCCTCGCACATGGCGGGCCACCGAAATCATTGAATTGAGAATCGCCCGGGGAACTCGCAGCTCTAAATTAGCCGTTGACGTCACTCTGTTAGCTTTAATTTATCGTCCAGATGGTTTTTGTTTCCCGGAGAGATTCGCCGAGACAGTGGGAACAATCTGGTCGGTTCCGCTCGAGAAACTGTTGGAAGTAGAAGCGGCCCGTGCGTGGTCGGACAAGCAGATCCAGCTCGTCCCGAATCAGTAGAACAAAGATTGAAGGCCGTGGAACGAGAGTCCGCCGAGGGAATCTGATTTAGTCTGCGTTTGATTGCTGGAGGAAGAACTAGACTCGACTAGAGGAGGAAATCAGGATAAAATAACGAAAGAAAAATTTAGAAAAATTTCTAACAAACACAATATGAAAAGTAGATCCAGCGTACTCGAAGCAGTGGATTCGGCTTGTACTTCGTCGGCCAGGTGGAATAATGCAGTTAGTTCCAAGACGGGAATTCATTTCGCCGAAGAAATTCTCGGGAGTACAATCAAACAGCGAGACTCGCTTTGTGAGAAATTAATCAAGGAGTTTAAGTCTGGCTGTGGTCAGACAAGAAAGATGATACCGCGCGCCGCGAGGCGAGAATTTGTTTTACTTAAGAACTTGTTGGGATTTCTGCGGAACGTGTAAATTCATTCCGTGTGAAATCGGTTAAACAGTCTACGCCTGGCAGGTAGAACGAACCTGTAATGAAATACTGACCAAGAAGCTCTTGAAAGATGCAGCTGAGAAGAAGATTGGACCGGAACGCGCTTCGTCAGGTAGACTTAACCTGCGCACGATCGCCTAAGTAGATCGAGTCAGCCTGCGGTCGGACCAGAATAACGGTACAGTATTCTGTAATTAGATACGCCCCAGGAAAATTGTATCTGGGTAAATAATTAAACCCTGTAATAATCTCAGTAGATTGCGCCAGCTCGTAGTCGGACGAATAAAGGACGACGTTACGCCGCCGAGGCAGCGCTTCGAGCATCGAGCATTAAAATAACGTCGTTAATTACGGCGCCGGATAATCAGGCGAGTAGAACCGTCGCGCCTATAGTCGGACAGGCCGGCAGGGTGTCTATTTGACAAATGGAACCGTTCGGTCTCTGTTCGCCGGGAGCGGTGTCACATCTAGCTCCTCTCTGGTCACCCGCAGCATCGACATTGTCACTGACAAATCGGTACACGAGGCGACGCTAATCCTGGAGGGCGTTCGACGCGTTAAAATATCCCGGCGGACCCGGAGAAGTCACGATCGACGCTGCGGAAATGCCCGCGGAACGCTCGGAAACCGCGCGCGACCTACCTAGAAGAACTTCTCGGCTTCGCGGGCATGATACTCGTGCGTCACCGGATGAGACAGGTTAATGGCTGTCGGATGCGAGACGGCGCCCGTAATCGTCTCTTCCTGTTGGCATAGATGGGGGCCGGAGTGTCGCCCGAGGCGTGTTTTCCCGGTGGCCAAGTTCCCAGGCTGGCCGAACACCGTTTCTATCGCGTTGCGGTCCGCGCGTTGGTGTCCGCCGAGTGTTGACTCGTGAAGAGGAGACCGGCGACTGTCACGGCCTGCTGAGGAACGGGGCAAACTTTCCGTCCGCGGAGTTCCGAGGCGGTCTTTAATCGAGCTGCGCCCGTTAAAGTAAGCTTCCCTCTCTAATTAAAGCCCGAGTCGTTCGGGATATTTGATGCGCTCGCTTGAACACTGTGGATACCGCCGGCTGGGACATTATAGTTGCCGACGGTAATAGGAATTTCGCCGGGCTGCTCCCCCGATTTTTCCCGGCCGGAAACCTCGCCTTGTTTGCCCCGAGAGATCATAACGTTCCGTTTCTATTTAGAATTCGAGAGCTGCGAGATTATTGCCACGGTTGTCATGCCGGAGCTCGTCTGGCCGAACACGGGCATGTTCTACTTGACGCTGCGTGTCACGGACTTCGAATTTTGTTGCGGGTATGAAGTCATTGGTGGTGTATAACGAGAATGCGAAGATTGAGATGTAGATTTTGTTTATTCGGGGCTTAGTAGATGGTTTTGAACGTGGTCGGACGAGTAGATCGAACCTTTTTGTGATCCGACATGTAGGTGATACGTGTTCGTAATTAGACAAGTAGACAGTGTTTGCTAATGATCAGACTAGTAGATGGAGCTTCTTCATAATCAGACAAGTAGTTAAAGCCTATCTCGATCAGACAAGAAGATGCAATTTGTTTATTGTCAGACGAGTAGATAGATCATTCTTATAATCAGACAAGTAGTTTACTTAGTCTCCTCTTGATCAGTCAAATAGACAAAGTTTGCTTATTACTAGATAAGTAGACAGAGCTACCTCATAATCAGAGAAGTAGCTCTCAGATACAACTTTCTGATAATCAGACAAGTAGACGAAATTTGCTGATCGTCAAATAGTTAAATAGGGCTTTCTCATAAACAGACAAGCAGACGTACCTTCCTTATTACTAGACAAGTAGATCAACCTCGCCATAGTCAGACAACAGAATCATACTAGCCGAAAACCACTGTACAAACACCGACAAATAGATTTAATTTCTGAAGAAGCTTCTGACGTACATCCAGAAATACAAAGGCAATTCCCAGCCACCTTCCCTCCGGGGTGAAAAACGAATCCGCCGACTGGAACAAAGCCAAAAAGTGTTTCTACGAAGAATTATCATTATATAAAGAAACTCTCGGGCCCATAGTTCGCGGATGTCGTTACAGAACTTGGCCGGAAGCTACAAGAAAATCTGGCGACGGGTTGCACCGGCAACTGTCGTTGTTAGCGAACCGGTTCGGCGGGAGAACTGCCGGAGTGGTAAACTTTCCCCTTCCTAATTAACCTTTTCACTTGACGCGATTCTCGAGTTCGAGACGCGCGCTCCTCGAAGCCGTACGAAAAAATTCAAGAGGCAAAAGGGAAAAATTGCCGGGCTCGCTCATTGAAATCGGCGGGATGGTGGGGGAGAGGGCGAAGGCTCAACCGCTCCCTGTAATTAACTCTATCCGGCTGACGAGCTCGGAAAAAAGAAACCGAAGAAAGGGACGCGGGATCGATAGCTGCGCGCTGCGAGAACGTCGTCGCGCGTGCCTCATTCAATCTTTAAGGAGCGCGGCCGCCCCCTCGAGGCGGTGAAAAGGAAAAAGAATGCGCAAAGAATTTCGCCGCGAGTACGTGGAATTAACGCGTCTCTGAGAGGGTCCGGCTTTTCCAGCGGCTTTCGCTCCCTTTTCCCGCGGCGGGGGTCGCGAGACTTGGCCTGCTGATAAAAAGGGCAAGACGCGTTCAAGATCCTTCTCGACGCGAAGAGTGCCAGGCGTCGACTTGAAACTTGCCGGAATTTCGAACTCGCAATTGCTCGGGGTTTTTTCATATCCGAAGAACGAGTCTCAATTTTTGCGAGAACCGGCGATTGTTTTATCGTTGTTTAATTTAATTGGAATATTTCGGTCGAGTTATTCTCGACCAGTTTTATTCGAAATCGTGGCAGGAAGTCGGACAATATTGCCGTGGTCCACATAAGTTCTACAATAGTCCCGGATTAAATTTATAAATTACGCGACCGAAATAAGGCATAAAGAAAGCGCACATGCATCAAGCAGTTAAGGGCCGGAATTTTATCTTGGCGCAGGTGGCGCCGGCCGAGAATTACTTTTATTTCTTAGGCAAAAATATAGGAGCCGCTCGTGTGCAGCAGATCGTCGCTGCGTCACTTTTACGTTTCTTCTACGAGTGGACTTGCTTTATTGCGGGCATTTCTTTCCGCCGCTGAACCCTTCGTTACGGAAAACCGGGCGGACATCCGCGTACCGTATTTTCATTCCACTCGTTAGGAGCTCCTTAATTAAAACACGTAGTCGACGAATTTGTTCCGCAACAGGGGTAGAATAGCCTCATTAATTTCGCATAGTCCGCGGACGCGCGCGTAAATCTACGATTTAAACAACAATATATAAAGTAGAACGACGTCGGCCTACTATCGGAAATCCAATTAATATTCATCGGCGGCAGAAGGTCGAATCCCGGTCGAGGTTTTGTCCGAGCCAAGTAGAATAGGTCAGCTTGCGATCAGGCAAGAAATAAGACACCCAATTATTCGACTCATTGAACGGTCTACCTTGCCGCAGATTTCTTTGAACAATTCATGCGCCGCGCGACTTCTCTTATTTGTCTGGCCATGAACGACTCGAGCCACTCGTCCGACCGCACAAAGCTTGCCGGGATAGCGGGAAAATATTTTCCCGTCTCGCGTATCCACGAAGACCGATATCAAATCACGGAAACGGATGCGCGAGTGTTGCTTCAAATTGCTCGCAACATACAACCGCACACAGCTTTCTATTTGCAGTAGATTTTTCTGGAGGCCGCCCGGGGAAACGCGGCGTCTCCGCGAGAAAATTCGTGTCCAAAGTAAACAGTGGATATTACTGGAACACTTCCGCGCGACAACCGGCGAGCTGCCGAGCGTCGCGCCCGGAAACTTCGGCCTGCAAAACTCGCCGCGTCTTCCCGAGGACTCGAACTAAATATCCAGAACGGCGCGGCTCCGCGCACCACCGAACTTCCCCGTCAGATTCAATTATTCGTGTCATGCCATTATATTCTCCGGCGCGATTGTGTACCGTGCAATGCAAATACACGGCCCCGGGGAGGTTCCCGGGTAAACCGAATGACGTTTTCGGTCCGGATTAATGCAACCGCGGTCCCTCACGAGATTGCGTCGTCTCGCGTGGTCCTCTACCTCGGATGAGAGTCATTTTTCAGGGGCGAACTGACTGAGAGACACTCACTGAAACATATTTTGAGCTATCGATCTTAGCTGAGGAATTGCAATGTTATTATGTTATTAAATGCAACGTTTGCAATGTTATTTGTTAGGTTATAATTTTCTTATTTTATTAATTTTAATTTTGTTATAAGATCGGGTGCTTTTATAGTGCACAGTGTGCAATACGATTTTTAATTTAATATTTTCGAGGGCTAGGGTTTCAATTTATTAGACAGGTAATTGTAATCGTAATTATATAGTGCTTAGTGTTATTTTGATTGAAAGAGCGACGATAATATGATGCGTATTGCAATTTTATTGGAATTTATGCAACTAATAGGATCTATGAACAAGTAGTATAAGTCAATATACTACTCATCAATAATGAAATCAGTAGTGAATTAGAAAACTCGTGGGTAAAGTCAACCTACCCTGAATAAGTGGTACGAGTCAATCTAAAGTGAAACCAGTAGTACAAGTCACCTATAATCTTGCAAGTGATACAGTTCAATCTAAAGTTAGCCCAGCAGTGCGAGGTAATCTAGAGCGAAGCAGGTAGTACAAGTCAATCTAAAATCTGGCAAGTAGTACAAGTCGATCTGGAGTTCGCCAAGTAGTACAAGATAATCTAAGGTGAAGCAAACAGTACCACACAATCTAAGGTGAAGCAAGTAGTACAAGTCAATCTAAACTCTGGCAAGTAGTACAAGTCAATCTAGAGTTCGCCAAGTAATACGACACAATCTAAGGTGAAGCAAGTAGTGTCGGACAATCAAAGGTGAAGCAAGTAGTACAAGTCAATCAAAGGTGAAGCAAGTCATAGAAATCAATCTAAAATTAAGCAAGTGATACAAGTCAACGACGACGAAGACAAATAAAGAAATCAGGTTTACAAGAATACCGTACCAACAACGATGTCAGTGAAATAAGTCAGCCAAAAATCGGACAATCAAGAGTCAATCTCCCCAGGACCAAGAAGCATACTTCCAAAATTAAAGAATTGAATTTCTCCAGCAACTGAGACCCTGTCGCAAAGTCGGAGCGCGAAGTAACTTTCCATTATTTTCGCATTGTCCGCAAAGGGACACCGGATTCCGTGCGAATGCGTAAACTAATCTCCGAGAACAGGATCTCTCGGCGAGTTCTGCCGGACACGCGCACCTACGTGTATCTTCGAGCGTGTCAGCGACGTGTGGGAAAAGTTTCGGCCGGCGACGTCGGACCGAAGCGTGTATTTCCAGCGGCGTTCCGAGCGTTTAATGCGGTTCGCCAAGGCGGCGTCAACTTTACGATTCAAGGATACACTGAATCACCGATGAATGCGCAACTTTTGCCGGCCGCTCGGCCGTTGAAAGAACAATATTCCGGGCGAGTGGAGCCGGGGCTGACGGACAAACGAGATTTCATCGAGCCGAAGCAAACGGACTTGGTCGACATCGGTGAACAATATCGGAGAAGCCTCGAGTCCGAGCGGATTCAGTAGCGCGAGTCAATGATTGAATCATAGGCTGCGATTCAGCTGGCCACGGGGAGAAGAGACGGCAGATAGACGCCGCTAGAAGGGAGTAATTTTATGAAACGATGAATTAATTAAATGGAGAGGAGGACGCGAAGCTCGACGGAGAAAAGTGCCGTCGGATTCGCCGTGTAAATGGAATCGAAGCAACGTCAATTACACAGTCGCCATCGCGGGTTATTGTTAGCGGCACCGGAGCCCGTGTACCTCGCTAGAATACGTGCATTTGCCAGCGTTAATTGCCGTATTCATATGCGAGCCCGAGTCGCCGGGATTCATGGGGAACGGCTCTAATTCGCGCGCGTTGTCTCGGTCCCGCCGACTAAACCGTGAGCATCGGATTGGCTAATTCCGGACGCAATGGATAGTCGATCGGTCGGTTCGAACGACACCGCTAACGTTTGCCCGCCCGTTCGAGTATTGTTCGAACTTCTGAGGAGGGTGTGAATTCGGTAACCTGAAACAATAGGCTGGCCGGGATCGATCGTTATAGTGGACAATAGAATTCGAATGCCTGGGGAACATAACTTGTGTTATCATTCCGCCCGCGGAGAGTGCTTGCATAAAGCCTCTGCCAAGTGGAATGTTCCCGTCTGTGGCCAGACGAGTCCATTACAATGATTACGAAAATATAGCTGACCGTTAATTGAAACTTTCGATTCGACGAACAGAGAGCAATACGGTTCCTTGCCAGACACGGGTATAGTATCTCAAAAGTGGAATAGATTAGTGTATAGTCGGACACGAAAAGAAGGGAAACGAAAGACAGCTGCAATATTTTTTTTATTTTAACATAAGATTAAAACACATTATTCTGTTGCATATTTAAAGAGGAATTTTATGTCACATATTACTGTTCGTTGAAAATTAATTCCGACCAGCATGACACCTCTATGTGTAAGCTTGATACGACCGCAAAGGGTTAACGGGTCGTTCAGGACCCCAGAATAATCGAGTTCAACGAAACAGAATTTATTGGCGTATAAATTGAATTTCTGTTATTGTCGAGAGGATCGGGCCGAACGAGATTAGAGGACTCTCGCCGATCCCAAGGATATTTTCGAGGGTTCTACCGGCAAGAAGCACGCGTTCGGCTAAAGTGTGTCACGAACCAAGACGGAGATAGAAATTCCAAGGGAAATTCAAAGCGTTCCTGGGACTGGCGCGAGTGTAAGTAAATTACGGGTCACAATTAGTGTTCGGTAGAATTGGAGGTGTACACGGGGTGTACAAACGGGCGACGACGGCCGGGCGTCTCCACGATGTCGACACCCCCAGACACGTGTTGCCCCCGAAATTAATGACTACGTGCCTTATCTTCGGCCTATCCGTGTTCCCGCGTCAAGAGGTCACGGAGACAAGCTTGAACTTGGCACCGTGGAATTCTAATGGAGCTGCGGAGCCTGTCGAAGGTATTGCTTGAACTGTGTCCATCGATTTTGCTTCGCCCTGGTGCCGAATTCCTTGATAAACTCTTCTCTGAAATCCTAAGTATGTGGGATTTTTTTTTGTGTTGAGTGGATCGACCAAGATTTGGTCTGACTATTAGACCTGGAAGAAACATTGTCATGGGAACAAATTTTTTAGGCGATTTATTTGCGGGAGTAATGCTGAAATTTATTGTCATAGGATAATGAGACTGCCACTGATAAGACACTGAACGCGGGAAATGTCCATAGTGCGAATAATAAAAATAGTCAGCATAAAAATATCGAAGAATACTGAAATATTCTTTAGAGATTTAAGTAGCGCGTCAGTAGAAACAGAGGACCTTGGCTCAGACAGAAATTAATTTAAAAATAAGGATCACTGGAATCTAAATCAGTGGAATAGGAAAACCATTGATCAGACACAAATCGAAAGAATTGAACGATTTCAAAATTATTCGCAATATATGGCAATATTGACAATTTTTAAAGACAATAGAAAAGCTTCTATATAAAAGCAAGGAATTCAGTGGAAGAGGACTACCACTGGTCGGACAAGAATCGTTGCACGAGAGCTTAGAAATTTTCGATTTTATCAGCGATCTGTCTCGATCAGGATAAGAAGTTCGGGCAGTTGACGTAATATAAAGGCACGGAGAGAGTATCTCGAAATTTCGCGGAAGTGATAAAGTGTACCGTCCGCGGAAAGAAATCCGAAAGTTTGACAGGGAATATATTACAAGGGGAGATATTCGGCGCATAATCGGGAAGGATATCCGCGCGAGATTTCCCCGGGAAATGGGAACGAGTGAACTCCGAGACTCGATACGGTACAAGTTGTTAAAACGTGATCGTCTTCGGCTCGGACTTCGCGGCTGGGGAGAGCTAACGAGACAGCTGCGAGGGAAATTAATTTAAAGCCCTCAAGGTCCTTCCGCCGTACTAACCCTCCATAGTTCCGACATGACCGGCCGTCAACCCCCTAATTTCATCGCTCGGCTTCCGAGTGCCGGGCTCGGCAACCGGCGGAATTGCCAGACGTCTTAAGGAACACCGTGCCAGATTAAAACCAGAATTCGAATACTTTGTGTCGCCGGTTCAACTAGATGGAGAGCATAATTCCTCGCTGACTAGATCGTCGACCCTTCCGGAGTGCTTAATGTCGCTCCGAAGTTCGGGATCGGCGACACTGATATCCGGTCTTGTCGAATAAAAATCTCATAAATTCATTGTCATATCTACGCTGGAAATATTTTTATTAATATTTCTAATTTACTGAAATTTCGCAAGCTCTCATGTAGGACACAATTAAATATCTAAATTGAGAATATTATATTATGCTAAAAAGCGCGAAGGATTTCAATAAATTCACTGTCGTAGGTCTTTTATAGCAACAGTATGTAATAATTTTTACAGCTCGGCAAGTCAAATGTTAATTAACGTCAACAGGGAATAATATGTGAGAGAGGTGTCTTGAAAAGAGGATTTTGATATACAGAGTTAAATGAAGCAGAAATTTCTTGTTGCATTGTTTCCGAGAGGGCCGCGTATTATCATGTCGGCCAGGCAAAGAGAATTTAGGCAAGAGATTAGGCAGTATGAATCGAGAATAACGTGGACTAAGACGAAAATGCCGGCGCAGCCAAGGAGAACATAGACGTGTAATGGGATTTGTGGTTCCATTGGTCAGCTCGTGGCCACACACCGACCAACACACAGGGACAGAGGAGAACCAGTCGGAACCGCAACAACGTACGTTCCTTCATTTCGGCCGACCATAGATGCGTGCAATTACTTCGAGACTCGTAATTCTCTCCGCGCACGCTGCTACAGTAGAAGCGGCCCACCTATAGTCGGACACTGTGAGAATACAGCCAATTAAACGCTATCAAAACGGTTCGAAGAGAAGTCGAGACTCTTAATTCAGAAATTTCCTAATTGTTAGCATGTAAATAAATTCTTATAAATCAACCAATAATTTGTTATCTATTACTACGGTATTATTATTTAAATATCGGATACCTTCCGCGACGAATAAAATAAATAAAATAAAAATAAGATAAAAGTAAAATAAATAAGATAAAAATAAAATAAATAAAATAGATCAAATAAATATTGTACAACATTATGGAAACATAAAAATGTCAGTGGATTTAATTAACCTATAAAGATACAAATGTGTACGGCCGGCAACGTGTTAACAATAGCAAGCATATCACGAACCGGACTTGGAATTCCCGTCGACTAATGATTTCACAGAAACGCATATTTCATGCAACGAGCTCCGATCCATTTCCCAAGTTTCGCGTGTACCTGTATCGGGCATGTCCGAGTCGGCAGCGGTATATTTCACCCGAGGCTGAACTCTCCCGCCACTTAAGAGGAACTTCGAGAAAACTGACCAACTGCTTCAGCCACGTTAGCTGTTGACTAAGCTACAAACAACGTCTTGACAGCGGCCGAAGTGCGCCACGGCTATAGAATCAACACCGAATCGATATAGACAGTCGATTGGCTCGCAGATTGCCGGCATTTCTCCTGGGAAATTGTTTCCGACGCCCTTGGCGCTCGACGGTTACGCGAACCGAACCTCCTACACGTTTTCATCAATCTTTCGCCCGATTTTTGCAACCCGAACAATTTTCAGAAGACGTTTATCGTCGTTCT
>CM052157.1:4611168-4625368 GCA_028455555.1 Augochlorella aurata | reverse complement strand
TCAAACCCGACGTAATTATTAAACGTGAACAACAACGCGTACATTTTGTGTCCTGATGCCAGTATTAGCACTTGACGGTCGCTAGTTAATTATTTCTCTGTCGCTGGGTCTAGAGCACGGGGATTTTGTAGCAGCGAGCCGTGGAGGACACGCGGTCGGCAGCAAGCGCCTCGAAAATTCGCACGAAGCGCATAACCCTATATCTTTCCGCGCAATTTGTAGCCGGGTCCGCGCAGTACAATGAAATACTGCGATACGTCCACCCGTTTGTCGAAGGATTAAATTGTATCCCGGCTTACAAACGGCCACCAGTTGCCGGGCTAGCTGCTTTTCAATGGAAATTTTCATTGCAACGTGTTCGGGCGGCCGGCGTTAATGAAAACCGCCCGAAATAAGCGCGATCATAGTTTTCCGAAATCTCTGCCAGCGGAACTTCGCACTCCGGCGAATTCGAGTGAAGTGCATCGGCCACGTGGTCATAGGGTGTTTAACCTTTTCCGATCGTGTCAAGTCCGTACATCGGAATTAATTTTCGTTGAACGAACAGTGATACATAATATGCAAGAATAAATAGGAAAAATAAAATTTAGTAACTTTGTTTTTGATATATATGACACAACAATATGTTTCAATTCTATGTATAAATAAATAAATAAATAGATAAATAAACAAATAGCTCTGGTGGCTGAGAGTGGACACACGACCGCAAAGGGTTAATATTGTTCCAAGGACTCCACTGAATCCGCCTGTTCTTCAGAATAATTTCCGTAACTCCGGAGAAGACTCTGTCGATCCGCGATGACTAAAAATTCCCCAGCGAGACATAATTCGGTCGGAATAACGTTCCTCAGTGGAGTAACCGCGCTGCCGTCAACCGCTAGCGCCGCATCATTAATTCATAACGCTGGGTGTCGTAACGGAGCCGAAAGGCACCTGACACAAACAGAACTCGTTCATTCGTGACAAGAATGCGACATTTCCGGCTGGATGTCGACGCTGCGTGCGTCTGACACATTTTCCCATCCGCGAAAACTGCGCCAGCCGGCACACTCGTCGAACGGTACACTTAATTAGCGAGCCACCTTCAAACGAACAGAAGCAAATATTTTGTCAGGCGAACGACACTGCGCGAAAGAAAGATGGAAACGTTTCAGCGAGAATAACTACGCGCTTCTCCGGACGATCGCAGCCTTTCAGACGGTCTCCTAATTTATTCAGGATCTCTCCTGCTAAATTAATCCCGCGGAGGCTCGCGCGAACCGCTTCGGCTACAATTTTTCTCCCAGCATTCTTTGCTTCGCTCCCACGGTTGTTTGTCGCGATCCTGTTGAACGATTTATGCTCCTCTTAAATATTCTAATTGGAAGTGCATTAACTTTTCCGGCTGGGAGTGTTGCAAGGATGTAGTGTAAATTGCGTTTTTATTTTATTCCTATTTTTCCTATTCCTTTGGCATTTTTTTGCGAGAGAAGTGTAACACCTTTCGCAGCGACATTTATAGGGATTGTTTATAAAGGTTGCATTAATATTTAGAAATAGTTTGCTTTAAGGATAGTTGAAACTGATGGCATTTGCTGCTGTTGTTTCGACGGTGTAAATCGGCAAATCGAGCCCAGCTGTGCAGGATTGTTGCAAAAATCGCGCCGCTCCGCATTGTCGCCGTGAATGTATGACGTTGCAGTGTCAATTTGCAGTAAATCATCGCTAATTAAACGGTATCGCGCCGCTGGTAATTAACAGAGCCGAACGCGGAATGCCTGCCCTGACTTTAGCACGGCTTCCCGTCTCGCGCGAACCGGCTCCTCCCTTTCGACGGGAAAAATCGAAAACTCTGCTCGTGTTATAGTTCGAGCTACGAGGAAATTAATTAGCTGGCTTAGATGTTAATTTCAGGGCGCGTTACTTTACCCTGTTCCTATGGCGACAAGAGCCGCCATAGAAATTCAGAACCCGTTGCGTTTCCATCGATGTAATCGTCGATGTTTAACCTGCTGTAACTCTGTGTAACAAGAGTAAAACTATGATGAACCTCAGCTCATTTTAAAGAGCAAACTCTCCTCTTTTATGCACTTATAGCGCGTTTTTTCCAAGAAAATTTCCAAAGGAAATTTTTAAATTTTCTTCAAAATTGACGAGCGAGTGTTATTTATTTTCGCTAAAATCGTATGGTATCTTTGAACTCGTGTATGGAGCTAAAAAAATTTTCTTTGCCACTTAAACTACCATTGGATCGAAGAACGGAGCTTCCCCTTTAGAACGGGACCAAAAAAGCCGATGCATGATTTTCTGTCGCATTCCTACATGCAGTTACTTTTGACGAAGTTTTTAGAATAGAAAATTGATGAAGCGAGTGTGATTTATTCCCGCGAACAGTTTTATAGCGTTCTTTCGTCCGAGCTTCAAGAATTTTTGCTCGGTGCTTAAACTACCATTATATTGAAAAATGGAGACTACCCTTTAGAACGGGGCCAAAAAAATCGACGTGCGATTTTTTTTCGCTGTTCTATAGCAGTTTTATTGAACGAACTTTTTAGAGTAGAAAATTGACGCGGCGGCGAATGAGATTTATCTTCGCGAACATTTGTGTTTCGAGCTGGTGCACGGGCTCCAAAAAATTTTTCCTATACTCGAACTATAGCGAGATTGAAGAACGAAGCCTCCGCTTTGAAGCGAAATCAAAAATTTGGAGGTACGATTTTTTCCCGATGGTCGACAGCTGGACAAATTGGGAGCGTGCCGGTGACACTGTCCTCAAGTTTATTCTATCCTTTACGCTGTTCTTTAATATTATATATTTTAATATTATATTACTTTATTTTAATACTATATTACTTTATTTTAATATTATATTACTTTATTTTAATATTATATTACTTATATTATAATATTATATTATTTATATTTTCTTTTGCTTATAGAAATGTTAAATTAAACTTTGGGAAAGTGATTTTTGTTATTCTAGAGTAACTAAAGCTACTAATATTTCTACATTTCACATTATACATTAGTGTTAAACAATATTTATTTCACCCATTTTATTTATTTTATTTTTCCTTATTTTATTCATCAGCAAAAAGTATCTAATATTTAAAAAATATTCAATAACATGCAAGCTTACAGTACTACAGTCTAACACCTCCACCTCAATAATAAATAACAAATTACTGATAAAACGTCAATTTATAAGCAATCGGTAAAGTGTTCTGCATCCTATCAACTTCATCACTCCGCAAGAAGCTCCATCAAGATCCCCAAAGCCTGCCAAGAAATAACATAAATTGGCAAGATCGATCAGCCGGCTAATCAGTAAAACAATGCTGTCCTCGATCAGACTGTTCGCATCATAAGTAAGTTAGCGTCGGCCGAGTGAAACAAGCAGAGAGGGCCTTGGACAAAGGGACAAGCGGAAGATTGATAGTTTGGCCGAGTGGAATAGGGCCGCTCATAGCCAGACAAGTGGAATAGTGAGTGTATACAGCGCTCGGAAGATCACGAACCGTGTCTATTCAGACAAGTAGAACGGGGACGCAGTGTCTTGTCAGACAATGAGACCGCGAGTCGTATACACCGAGTCAATTAGACCGAGGATCTACGGAACGATCAGGGAGGCCGGCAGAGCCGAGTAGAACAGCTGCAGCATCTAATCGGACGAGCGAAACGAAGGAAGACTCTCTGGAAGAGCAGAGCCGCGTAAAATTCGCGCGACGGAGATCGTCCGTCGAAAACGCGTCACAGCTGTGTTTCACAGTGAACGCAGAGAGAAAGAGAGAGAGAGAGAGAGAGAGAGAGAGAGAGAGAGAGCCGGGGAAACCAAGCGTAATTCATAAACGTTTTTGCAAGCACCCCCTGCCTTAATTCCCCGCTTTCTTCTTCGCAGAGAGAACGTTCCGCGCAGCTTTGTGTCGCGTTAATGGAAACGAATTAAGAAGAAAGATTCGCCGCGGGATTGAACGGCATCGGCGAGCACCCGACGCGATTCCGCGGGTCCCTCGAGACCTGTCCGAGCAGATCCCAGCACTTCAAACGGTATTTGTCGCCCCCGAATTGACTAATCTCGTGTGGAGAGCGACAGAGTGTGGAATTGCTTTCGGAATTGCGCGGTGTCGGCGCCGCGAGCTTCCGCTTCGAATTCGGCGGTGTAAAGTGCTAGAAAAAATATTCGTGTTTGCCAGTTGTCGCGGACGGAAACGGATGGCGAATAGGGGGTGGGCCGTTTGTTTCGTTGCGTTTTTGGCGCTTCCAATTTTAACGGCTGTCTCTGTTGCGGAAACGTTGTAGATTGGACGCGGAGTAAAATATTAATTGAATCGGTTCGATATTGGACTACTGGGCTGCCTCGGTAGTTGTCCGTGGTCTCGATTAATTTCTTTTTTTGTAATTTTAATTTCTTTGTAATTGATAAAAATTATCGTTGTCGACGATTAATATTACTTGTATTCGAGGTGAATATTTTAAGTGCAGTATGACCTCGCTTTTGATCTCTGATGGAGGTCTGAACAGATTTTCTGTCCGTGAAGACTGTTCGTTCGTTTTATTAATAGATTCAGTCTGGTGCGAAGAGGGTGCAATTATTAATTCTCTTTTATTTTGATTACGGTACTGCCTCGCTACTAGTCCGCGATAAAAGCCCTGATATATTTTACATACCATGAGTTTGTTCATTGATCTTTTTAAGGTCAAAATCTGTAGAGAAAGTCAACGATTAAGACGACAGAATTAATTCTCTTTTATCTTGATTACGGTACTGCCTCGCTACTAGTCCTCGATAAAAGTCGCAATATATTTTACCTACAATAAGATTGTTCATTGATTTTTCTAACACGTCAAGATCTGTACCCAAAGTCAATGATGACTATGATAGAATAATTGTTCTTTTATTGCAATTACGGTACTACCTCGCTACTAGTACTTAACAAAAGCGCCGATATATTTTACGAACAATAAGATTGTTCGTTGACTTCCTTTTCAGGCCGAACTCTATACAAAAAGTCAACGATTAATGCAATTGAATCCATTCTCTCTTATTTCGATTACGGTACCACCTCGCTACTAGTCCCAAATATTTTACATACAATAAGACTGTTCCTTCTCTTCCCTTTTACATCAAAATCTGTAGATAAAATAAGCAATTAACACGATAGAATCAATCCTCTCTTATTTCGTTTACAGTAATACCTCGCTACTAGTCCCAAATATTTTACATACAACAAGACTGTTCCTTCTCTTCCTTTTTACATCCAAATCTGTAGATAAAATAAACAATTAACACGATAGAATCAATTCTCTCTTATTTCGACTACAGTACTACCTCGCTACATAACCATCGCTACAAGCTGCATCGAATCAGACCGTTCGTTCGCTTTCCTTTTACAACAAAACCTGCACATAAAGTCAGCGATTGATACGATAGAATCCATTCGCGATCATCTCGAGGACGCTAGCACGTCGTTACAAGCGCCGCTCGACACCAGAGTCGCTGTAAACACCGGGCGACTTACCCGAGGCAGTTATCGACAGCCGAAACGACAGCTACGGAGGTATTACCGTACTTTTCCCGGGGAACTTCCGAGAGCACGCTCGAAATCGGCGATACAGGGAGGCGCGGGATCGCCGAGTTTCCCGGGCATAATTAAACCGAAACTCAATCAAAGTTCCGAATAAGAGGTTCGTGCTAGCGAGAAGAAGGGAATCGATTATCGAAATAACGTAATTTGCGAGGTGAACGCGCGCCCCCGGCGCGTAACGCTTCCCATTCTCGCGGAGTGTGTTTCACGCACGAGATCGGGGCCAAACGGTGGAGAGAGAGAGAAAGAGAGAGAGAGAGAGATGGCGAGGAGGAGGGAGGGAGGAGAGGAAGGGAGAGGAATTTGGGATATACGATGCGGGGACGGTGGGTGGTAGCGCAGAGGAAAAGTTCGAGTTGGACCAGTAGTAGGATCGATAGTTCTGTCATAAGCCGGCACGAGCAACAAAACCGCACGCGTCAGCCTTAGCCGGTTGCGGTTCATGATAACGATTCAATTTTTCCGCGCTGGAAATCTCCTCCCACCTATTATATTATTCGGCCGGGAAAAGTGCTCTCGGGGCTTGTGTACGCGCCGCTCTCCCGGCGACGACAAAATTCCATCTGCTCCGTTCGATCCCGCTGGGTGTGGTCCTTATGGTTTCCGCGGGCGCGAGCGAAGAATTAGGCGACGATAGGTTCTCGGCACGGCACTGCTATCTGCTTCCGTTTCATTTCGCCACGTGACTTTCCATACTTGAATTTACCGACGATCCGCCTATTTTTACCTGGGGGTCGGAATGACTTGTTTTTTCAACCCCTTGCGGCATCTTTATCGCGACGGTAACTGTGATTAAATGATTTTCGATTGTAATCGTTTCTTAGGGGAGGGAAAGGAATTGATATATACAGGGTGCTCGGAAAATCGTGGTACGACCGCTAAATTAATTGCAAGTTGTAGCTGTATAATATAAAATTATTTACATATTTCAGAAGAAGGCATACATAATTTTAAAAAACAAAATTGAAAATAATTCGATGATTATAAGGAACGGCAAATGGGTCATTTTGACCTCGCTTGGTAGTTCCGGTGTTAACTGCGTTCCTACGCCGCGGCGGACATTAAAATGGTCGTTAACACCGAGCGCAGCGCCGTTTTCCATCCATCATTGCACGATTACTGGAATTATAGGAATGCTTCCACCGGGAATTATAAAATGAAATTCTGAAATGTCGAGCGAATGTCACGAGAATATATCGCGCAATGGTATAATATTATGGCAGAATAAATGGACACTTCGATTTTCTTCGTCTTCGGGCATTCTTCTCGGCCCTACAAAGGCATTTAAAATTTAAATCCAACCGGGTTCCTGCAGGAATGCAGAATGATGTATGACAGAACATTTCTCGCTATTATATACTCACGCGTTAAGAGGAACCTAGATTTTAGCATTAATGCTCCGCCGCCAGCGATTTAGTACCTTTGAATCTACAAATAATAAATTCTCTTCATACTAGGGTATTGTATCTTCTCTCGGGTCATTTCGGAGCACTTTCGCAAGCTTCCGAAATTCTAATCTTTTTAAATTCAACTTGGTTCAATTTAATTTAATTTTATTTAATTCAATTTGGTTCAATTTAATTTAATTTAGTTCAATTTAGTTCAATTTAGTTCAATTTGGTTCAATTTAGTTCAATTTAGTTCGATTTTATTCGGTTTAGTTCAATTGTATTCAATTTTATTCAATTTTATGCAATTTTATGCAATTTAATTCAATTTAATTAAATTTAATTCAACTTAGTTCAATTCAATTCAATTTAACCTAGTTCAATTTTATTCAACTTAATGTAATTTAATTCAATTCAATTTATTAGCTTTATATATCAAGTCAAAGAAGAGGGATTATCGTTGGCCTAAAAAATAATGTCCAAAATCATGACGACGAAAATTGGTGCACAAAAATATATCCATAAAATTGTCGAAACCGCTTTGCTGAAGTCCGCATCGCCCGCCGAAATTTCAAGCGAGTTAAATCCAGCCTTATCAGCCTCCTCCGAATTAGTTACATCAGGCTTCTGCATAAAAATGCGGAGAATGTCCAGGCGAAAGCCGGATAAACCGGGAGAAGGGCGAATTGGCCCCGTCGTTTATCGTTCCTTCGTTGCGTATCATTCTGGATGGCGTGGTTGGAGATCGGACGTGAGATACAGGGAGGAGGTTGCATCTTCTCTTTTCGAACTAACGCGAGTCCACGGGTTGCAATACGGAGAAACATTAATTACTTCGGTTCGACGAGGTCGGGACGGTGAGAATCGACACGCGACGTACAGGGTGGCTCAGAAAAATTGATTTGAGTAATTCGTTGTTGAACTGATTCCTCGAATACCATTTTACGGAGGGTGATAGGGTGGTATAATGCACTCGGGTTTGTTTTGTTATTGTTTTAAATGTGCAAGTTGCATTTTATATATATATAAATTGTTCTTGTAATGTGCAAATGGTACTTTAAGTGTATAAATTAAATTTTATATGTATATAAATGGTACTTTAAATGTACAAATTATATTTTATATATATAAATGGTACTTTAAATGTAGAAAGTACATTTTAAATATATAAATGCTACTTTAAATGTACAAATGGTACTTAAAATGTACAAATTATATTTTAAATATGTAAATGGTACTTTACATGGACAAATGGTACTTTAAATGTACAAAATATATTTTAAATATGTAAATGGTACTTTACATGTACAAACGGTACTTTAAATACACAAATGGTATATATATAAAATGGTATATATATAATGGTATATAATATAAAAATTGTACTTCAATTGTACAAATTGTACTCCGAATATACAAATTGTACTTCACCTAAAACGTCACATCTTAAAACAAGAACTCATAAAATAAATTAAATTCTAAAGAAACAAAGCCATAATCTCGCAGCATTCTCTCAGACACAGTTCAGCCATCGAGCCGTTAATGGGCCTGTTAATACACCTCCCGTAATAACGGGTTAAAATTCACCGCCCCGAATTTACGAGGGGCGCGCGAACGACAAAATTGCTAAACGCTCGATTCGGTTCATGAATACTTCTCGTCACGGATGCAGATGGGAAAAAAGCCGGGCCGAACAACGGGCGCCGTGTAATTGATTCTCGAAATTACTTTCAGCGAGACAACGCTATTTATTCGTTCGCAGAGGAATCCCCGGCAACTCCGCGGCACTCGGCGAATGTATATTATCGAGGGCGCGATTAAAATTAACACGCACGCGCAATATTGACGCTGCAACAATGCGGACGCTCGATAAAATCGAGCCCGATCCCCGTTTTACATTAATTCCCGTTAAAGATAAAGCGCTCACGGTTTTCCGGAGACTTTTGCTCCTGATTATTCTAATGAACGGATGCCGGCGGACCGCTCCCACTCCCAGCGCCGATTCCCCTCGTGCACGAAACTTTATCATCGCGTTATTGTTGCGCCAGTAAACCGTGGATTTTCCACGGCTGACGAATTATTAAATATTTTAATGGCGGTTAATTGCGAGCCGCGCGGCTCAGCGTACGCGGAATTGTGATGCCGGTGCTCATTCAGCGAGCCGTCGCCTAAAATTGTATTACGGAAGTTCGGTAAATATGTTTGGAAAAACTATTGGAAATAGTTAATGAAACGCTCTTGTTGCTTGAAATAATATCTCAAGATTTATTCGACGTTATAGAGAGAAGCGCTGGAAATAGTTATTTATATTGCGATAAAAAATATTAAAGTATTTTCTTACGATTTTTCGAAAATAATTATTTGAAATTTTATATCTCTAGATTAATATTTATGGGGCGATATAAATCTGTAAATATTTTTTTAAATGTTTCTTTTAATTAATATAATTGTAACATTTAACATCTGTCAGTTTTCAATAATATCTCAAATATGGTCGACGAAATTTCATGAAAATAATATTCGAGCGTCTCATTCCACGCACGATATATATATTTATTTTAATTAAGAGCGTCAGGTTGGTAGAATATATATTTTAAATTTTAAATTTTAACCAGCATTTTACATGATACAGAAATAAATTAGTACCTTAAACGAAGCACAGTGATGAGAGGAATAGTGCTTGCAAATATTTGCATTAATTAGTTGAAATATTTTTATCCAGATCTGTTGCAGTTTCAGCTCCGGAGCCAGATTATGAAACTCAGGATTATAAAAATTATAAAAATACACGAAATTCATCTACGCACTGGTTCGCATCTTCGAAATAGTCGCGAATAAATGGCTCGCACTGGATAGGAGCTATTGCAAGTCTTCGTCAAGACCTCTCGCGACTCCATCACGCCGACAGCTCCGTCTAATTCCGGCAGTCGTGATTTTACGCGTCGGAAGCTCCGTTAACTTCCTACCTCGCCGATTCCCAGGCGTTCCTGGATATTCCGTAAAGAATAAGTCGCTTCTGTACACGACATTGTAATTGCGAAAACAATTCGCCCGTCGCGATCTCTGATGAGATTTGCGACGCGCGAATCCTAAAACGGCGGACCCTGCAACGCTCGAATTAAACTTCATCCAGGCTGGCTTCCAGCTTCCGACAGAACGGAAAAAGAACCGCGCCAGCCGCTGGAACTTTGACGGCGTTTTTCGCGGAACTAGTTTTCTTTCCACGCTGGCAATGAAAACTGGGTTCGACTAATTAGCTTCTAATTTTGCATGCGGCACCCCGGTCGCATTCCACAAGTGTTAACGAAGGCTTCTTCCGGTCCGATTCTCTCTTCCCCGACCATGCACGAGAAAAATAATGATTTTCTCAAAAAAAAGGACAGGAAAAGAACTGCCTCTCTTTGGTTTTTTGAGATTCCGAAAATTGGTTCGCGTAATGACTGAGGCTGAATTAGGTTTACTAAATGCAGAGTTTTATAAACAATGTTTTCGTGATTTAAATTTAAAATATTAATACTTTGTTCACTGCTGGTTCTCTGATAATTTTTTAAAAATTGAAGATCAATAGTGGAGAATTTTTTAGGATGTTCGGAACGATAATATTTGTAACAATTTCTTTTAATATTATTATTTAAGAGAGAAAAAGTAAGTAAAGTGTTATTTTAAATTACTTATTTACTTCAAAGTGTTCTTATACGAATTATTTTCTGTCGAATTATTATATTTTGTACGAATTATTTTTATTAAATTTAACAATTTTTATTGATTCATTCGACAGAGTATTTATAAACATTTTCAGCGTCTCCATAAAATCGTGCAAAATCCGAGCAGCTTGACTTGAATAAAAAATATTTAATTAACGAAACTGACACTGGAAAATCATCATCATAGCATTTCAACTCTTTCGTAGCCATATTTACAAATCAAAGGACCCTCACAAATTTTCAAGGCAGTAAAAAAAAACTCGCGCAGCATAGTTATTTTTCGCGACACGAGGCCGGCGTTGGCGAGGTCCACGGTTAAAATTATTAGCACAATTTAGACCGGAAGAGAGGGTTTCGTGTGTCGCGAGTTGATTGCACAGCACTCCCATACCTCGGCAGCCTAATTCCGAGTTAACCAGCTCGGCGATCCCGAGGTATGCGGATTGAATGCGAAGAGAAATCTCGGTCCGCGCCGAGCCCTCCATTCAGGACTCTTGCTCGCTGCAAATTGTCCCGGAAAAAATGACAATAGAGGGAACAGGCTCCGCGGATAATGCTCGCATAGAGCACGGCAGAGGGTGCGGCGTGGAGGCAGATGGAAATAAAGGCAGCCACGCGACTCCGAACCGTGCACGGCCGATTTGCGAAACAGCCGAATGAAACAAGCGTTCCGTTCCAGTCCGTCGCGCCCCGTTACGAGGAAAACGAACTTTTCGCTCATGAAAACGGCGCTTTTTCTGCCGGCGATGCCCCTCGACAAAGGGGAGACGGCCGGCCGACTTCTGGGACAATGCCGCTGATAATAAGATAACAGCGGCCCGTCCACGGAAGATTCGACGCAATTGGCCGATGGAAAGAAGCCTCGCTGAATGAAATTCCCCTAGTGTGATGTCAAGTCTCATGGTCGGCGTTGTATCGGGACGTGGTGGACGGGAATCTAGTTATTTCGAGAAGCAAATGGCCGCGTGATGCATCGGAAGCGTCGGTGGCTTCTCAAAGTGACTGCAAAATTTACTGGAATTTATTAAATTTATTTGGTAACACTTTCTCCACCAGGTCAACAGTCTCAAAAATATTGTCATATTGTCATATTTTATACAGTGAAAGTAAAATATTAAGTTACACCGATAACTTTTCTCAATGTTAATACGTTTTGCAGATTCGAATAAAATTAGGAAAATATAATCATTTATCAAATGTCAGCGATATTCATTTTTGTCGTGTCAGGTATATTGGAACAAAATAAATTTTGAGAAAGTAAATTTTAATTTTCCAGTTTGTTTTTCGTTAATTGAATTGCTTCGATTCTATAGGAATTTTTCGAATCGATTTTTCATGCAATTTGTTAGAGAGGATGCAATTGCGAATGAATTCGAGATTATTTGACGATCTGTCGGTAGCCCTAAAGTGGAATAACACAGCGTATGGTCAGACGAGTAGTATAGAGACACACGTGGTCTGACAAGTGGAATAGAACAGCATATGGCTTGACAAGTAGAATAGGACAGGCGGTAGCCAGACCGTGTAAAGTGGCGCCGTGTATGGACAGACAATAGTTGCACATTTTGCGGATAGGCACGGAGGAGAATAGGACAGTTTGCAGTCAGATATGCATTAGAATGAAGCATGCTGTGACTAGATAAGATAAAGTACAACAGTTTCCTGGCGAACGGAGTGAAATAGGACAGCCAGGTGTCGGACGGTGTTAAACATTCGAATATGTTACCAGTCGCGGAGAAAATAAAACAATACAGTCAAGTGGAGTGACCTGTCTTGTCCTGTGTAGATATACTATAAATATAGTGCAGCATTCAATGGTGAAAATAGTAGTAGAATAAACTATTCAGTGGTTGGACAAGAAAAGAGCGTTCAATGATCAGACAGGTAGTTGAATAAAGCATTTAATAATTAGATATGTAGTGGAATAAAACAATCAATGATCGGACAAGCAGTAGAAAAAGGCATTCGATAGTCATACAATTAATAGAGTAGACCTTTCAGTGATCAGATGAGCAGTAGAGTGTCCACTGATCAGGCAAGCAGTAGAATAGAGCAGTCGATAGTCAGGCAATAAATAGAGTACACCTTTCAGTGATCAGGCGAATAGTAGAATAGAGTGTTCACTGATCAGACAAGTAGCAAAATAGAGTGTTCACTAATCAGACAAGTAGTAGAATAGAGTGTTCACTTATCAGACAAGTAGTAGAATATAGTGTTCACTAATCAGACAAGTAATAGAATAGTGTGTTCACTTTTCAGACAAATAGTAGAATATAGGGTTCACTAATCAGACAAGTAGTAAAATAGAGTGTTCACAGGTCAGACAAGTAGTAGAACAGAGCATTCAATAGTCACACAATCAATATAGTAGACCTTTCAGTGATCAGACAAATAGTAAAATAGAATCTTTGCCAATCAAACAAGTAGTAGAATAGAGTGTTCACTAATCAGACAAGTAATAGACTAAAGTGTTCACTGATCAGACAAATAGTACATCAAAGCATTCATTAATCAGGCAAGTAACAGTATACATTGTTCAATGGTCAGAAAACGAGTAGAATAAATCAACGCCACGTCAAACAAGTAGTACAATAACTCCTCCAATAATCAGACATACTATATAACATTCCACAAGGCCCGCAAAAATAATACAAACGCAATCAAACCATCCGCAGTCAACAAAACTAAAACAAAATGTTCAGTTGTCAAATCCCCAACTTGTCTCCATCCCCCTCGAACGATCCAGCTCCTGGACATTTCAGCGACCGATAAAGCCATCAGCAAACTCCTAATTCTCTAATGGCCGTTAAGTAGCACCGTTCGAAACGCAGTTTCGGCGCATCGCCGCGGTCAATAAAAATAAAGGAACGCGTCCGGTAATTAAACTGTCCCGCGAAAACTCGTTCGCCCTCTCCCATCGCGAGAACGAATTCCTCTCTCCGATCCAGGGCGGCGGGGCGGGGAAAAATTCAGCGGAATCGCGAGTGCAGAAATTTCATTAGCCTCGGCCGTAAATGCCGGCCCCGCAATTTACGCGAAAGTTTCGGCTTCGGATGGAGTCGTCGCTAATTTCGCTGCGGTCCGGGGCCCGCTTTTTACCGCGGGAACTCTTTCCGGTGTTTGTCATTTCCTCCGCGCGAATTCGGAGTTCGACGAACGCGGATCGGGAGCCCGGCGCTAATCCGCCGGCTCAATTTCCAATTCGGACCGCGCGGATCTCGGCCCGCGGAATTGTGGAAGCCCGGCCTCGATGATAACGCGACGAAAGAAAACGATCGCGGAACAACCTGTACGATGCTAACGACCGGCAGTGTCCCGCAAAAACTGCCGATGATCACCGGAATCGCTTTTGTATTCGCGCTGGACCCCGCTTCGTCGGTGATTCGGATTTTACACTCTCGGACAATCGTTTTTATTGCACTCTCTGCCCGACTCGCACACCGGCCCTTTCACTCCGACAAAGGAGACGCTTTTTGCAGGGCGCCCTTCGTTCGCTGTTTACATTTTTCAATATGGAAAATGAAATATTGTTCTAGGAACGCGG
>CM052157.1:4599740-4611068 GCA_028455555.1 Augochlorella aurata | reverse complement strand
CGGGACTCGCTCGAGTCCACGGAAACTCGTGTAACTTGTCCCGCGGATGTAACATTATTTCCAGCAGGGGACCGAGCCCTGAAAACTCAACAAAGATAATTTCGCGGTGAATCGAAGCGGAATTGGATATCAGGCAAACGAATGGGCACTCAGAAGGCAGAAGTTCCTCCCGGATCCACGACGTTTCGCGGCATAAATTTCCCGTTGCGGTGGAATTCTTCAAATTCCATCGCGTTCGGGCTCGAATTGGAAATTTCCAGCCCCCATATAAATCCCGGAATCTCCTATTTCTATGGGCGTGCTTATCCGTCGGTCAAATTTCCGTCCTTTCGACCATCGAGCCACGAAGAGACCCTGCAAAATTCTGTTGACTATATTGAAAAATAGTTCCCCTCTTGCTATAATAATATTAGAAATGCTTGTGTCGAGGTTGCCAGTGGAATAGGCCACATAGTGATCGGATAGAATACGTCTGCTTAGTGGGAGGGGAGTCTGTTGTGAAGAGATATCGAAAATAAATGTCTTAGATACGTAAAGTGGAATAGGACAGTCTATGATCAGACCTGCAGAGTAGATCTGCTGAGTGGAGCAAGATTTAAGTCGAATAAAAATTGTCTAGTATTGAGAAACATTTTGAATATATATTCCTTATATTCAAGAAGTGGAATAGAACAGTCTGTGATCAGACTCGTAGTATAGATCTGGTGAGTGAAGCAAGATTCAAGTCGAATAAAAATAGTCTAGTATTAAGAAACATAAGAAATAAATTTCTGAGCTTCAAAAAGTGGAATAAGAGAGTCTGTGATCAGACTAATAAACAATGTCTATTTTTAAGACGAGATATAAAACATATAAAAATTGTCTGCTGTCCATAGAATATTGCGAAAGGATTTCTTACACAACTAGACCAGGACACCTATAATGAGCCAGTAGATTACGACAATCGATGATCAGACTAATAAAATATGTCTGTTTTTAACAAAAGATACAAGACACGCAAGAACTGTGCGTTGTCCATAAAATACTGCGAACAAATTTTTTAATTCAAACAAGTAGAATAAGACGACCTCAAACCGAGAGTTGTTTTACAAATTAAGCAACTCAAAATAAATACAATTTCTATATTATCCAGAAATAATTGCGTCGACAGAAACACCAACGTATCGAGTTCGATTACAAAGCTGATAGATAAGGAGCGCATCGCAGTCCATTGAATCGCCATGGAGCGGAAACGTCTCCGATCAGTGACAGAGATAAGTAAGCATTGTCTTCGCGCAGATAAATAGAAGAGGTGTGCCTGGAAGACAGACAAGTAGTCGCGGCTTGTACGCGATCGGACAAATAAACTGGGGCAGGTTGCGACTCGCACGCGCCGGCGACGAGTAAAACGTCTCTAGCGAGACAACTTCTGACTCGAATTTGGCGAGAGAGACGTTCCGCCGCGGCTGCAAAAATGCAACGGAAGGATCTTCGGGAGTCCGTCCGGCGAGTTTAGCGCTCGGATCGAGCGGCCTTCTCGGAGACCGCCGGTCGTTATCGCGCGTCGGAAGCGCGACGAGACGCGGCTCGGCGGTTTACGGACCGCCGCGGCTGCCAAAATTTGCGTATCCCCGGGGAACGAGCAGTGTTCCCGTCGGCTAGACACCGCGCCGACGCTATTGCAAATTCGAGCGTGACTTATTGTCGTACGCGCTCGCGAACACGCTCGCCAAGAATGCCGGCTATCCCTCTGAGACGGCATCCTCGAAGAATTCCGGGCCGGTCGTTCTGTCGAACAGAGAACAGCTCCCGGCTCCTTCGGAATTTATTAGACCGCGGCTTCTTAACGCTTCCCACGATTTTGCGATGCGCTCGCCCGCGAATTTTTCGCTCCAACTTCGCGAAACCGCGACGCTCCTCCGCGCCCCGCGCCCCCCGCTCGCGAAATTTCGCCTCCTTTATTAAACAGACGCATCGACCGCCGAGCAGCCAGCCACGCAGCTGCCTTCGCGATCCTCGTCTTCAGCCTTCGGCTTCTGCCGAACATTTGCCGCGGCATTTTTCTCGGATATCCTGACGCGTTTGGCTTTCGTTTGCAAGCGAAATGTGCTCCTTTGATACGCGACATTCGGATTGACACAATTTTTCGGTTCGAGGCCTGGGCTTGTTGTTCCAGCATTCGCGAGGTTATTTATGGCGCTTTGGAAATGATTTATACAGCGACTTTACGCATTTATAATAATAATAATAATAATAATAATAATAATAATAATAGGAGAATTTTAAAATGGTAGATATATGGCAAGAGTTTGGGTTTGTTTGTACTATTTTGATCTCACAGTAATTATTATATAAATGTTATAAATCATCCTAAGCATACCTTATTACGTCTTCGTCAAAACAATCTATCATTCAAGTGTCAAAAAAAGAAATAAATGTCGCTGCAAGCAATTTTTATTTCGCAGAAAAATCCACTATCCATCAGAATCAAATGACTGAAATAATCAAGAAGCAGAATTCGCTCGGAGTATAAATCGCCGCGACAAAGGACGCGTTCGTTTCCTAGAGGATAAAATAACCGGTTCAGCAGCCGCGTCGACAAATACCAGAGACAGGTAGCTGCAGAATTTTTCCCGAAATCCGACAGAAAGTTTCCGCGAGCGGAGTGCGCGGGCGTGTTCGGCACTCGTTAGGTTCGGCCATTGTTTTCAGATTTGCCGTCGGCGCATCTTGCCGGCTTTGCCGTTCGCAAGTTGGAAACCGGGGAATCCGCGGCGTCTCCGCGCAACAACAAACCGGCGGATTTCGTTGTCGGCGGAGTGAGTTAATTCGCTGCGTGGCTGGATCAAAGCGCGCGACGCGAGCCCCGTTTCCCAGCGCCGACGTAAAAACTCATTTAAGGGAGCTCGAAGCCGGGGATAACGTTGCCGTTCGCTGAACAGCGTAGTCCCTTGGGCTCGGCGTTCGCTTAACAGAGGACGCGATGCAACGTAAAAACAAACAAAACCGCTTTGTACGCGACCCTTCCCCATTTTCCTCGCGCAGAAGCCAGCCGTTTCCCGGTCGCCTTATTCCGCTCCGTTCCGAACGCCGGCTCTTCCATACCCCGCAGATTATAGTCCTCGGAGTAGTTAAAACCCGGGTAGACCCCGGCGAATAAACCGTCTGAGATACGGCCAACAGCCTCCGTCGAACGCAATCTGCTCCTCCGCGTAATCGAAAACTCGAATTTCTGTGGAATATCCGGGTTCGAAGTCGCAGAGACGCTCTGATAACTCGGTGGGAAAAAGTCGTACCGGAGTGTACTCCGGCTCGTTTTGAAGCGCGAAGCTTCGGTTTTAACCGTGATATATTCATTTCGCTCGGGAATTGTTCTATGTGGTGTGGCAAGTATTTTTTTATGGGTAGTGAACAGAATTTTTCGTTTTCGCAGCTTGCTGTGTTTCTACGTCTCTACGGTCGTTAGGAAATTTTTCTCTTGACAAATGTTAACATAGGGTTGAAGAATGGAGTTTCCTCTTTACAATGACGTATCTGAAGTTGATGTACGATTTTTTGTTAGCGTTTTATTCAACTTTGAATGCAACATGTGCCTTGGGATAGTGTATGATACATCGTGTCGATGGTGATAGAAACTATGATAAATCTTAGAGAAAAATCGCACATGGAATTAATAAAGAGGAGACTTTGACCTTTAAAATGACTATAATTTCAGTCGCGAGAAAAATTTTTCAACGTCTGTAGAGACGATTGAATTTGAAAATTTTCGAAACGGAAAGGTATGTCTACTTCTCCGTCTGCTGCGTGAAATAAAAAATCTTTCAAAAGTTGAAGTCAATAACGCGAAAATACGTACTTTGCCCTTTAAAATGAGACTAGATAGACCGTCGTACGATTCTTTTTCACCAGGTTATAATAATTTAACTACCGCCTCTGATCGAAAGCGTCGAAACTCTTTCCACAACGCAATCGCAAATACCTTTTTCGACCATTTAACCGCTGTACCTGTAATTCACACACCTCAAAGTCTCTAATTAAACTTCCCCAGAATTCCGCAACAGCTCCAGCTACACATCGCAGTACACATCGCAGCATAAAACGCGTTGCAGCAAAATTAAACAGCGAACGAAACAAATAAAATACAGCAGACAAAAGTGAGCAGCTGTGAGTTAGTCTTTCCGCGAGCCATATGGAGATATTCAGCAGCTTCTCGGAGAATCGCGCCGTAATTCCAGCGAAATAAAAGCTGTGAAAGGGTCATTCCGACCCAGGCAACGAGTCCGCGGGATCGAGAGTCGGCGAGCGGCGACGAGGAAATTTTCGACGAATGTATCGAAGTCGGGGGCGTCGCGGAGCGGCGGAATATTTCCCAACGCATCTGCTTCAGGAATTTAATAGCGCGCCTCGGTGTTGCGCACTTCCGTTCGCCGACGCTCGATCGCGACAACGACGACGGCCCGAGAGCGTGTCTGACTTCTATAAATACGGCACTGTTTGTGTTGGGTCTGGCGCGAGCCGATGCCACCGAGGGCCTTTAAAAATAAATAAGCTCGGTCTGCCGAGTGTCGCGAACCACCGATTTTCGTGGCATTGTTCTCCGGAACGGCTCCACCGGGAGCCGATTCCTCGGGGCTTGCTCTTCGATTTCGAATCACGGGATCGACGCGACCTTCTGTCCGAATTCCGAAATTTCTGACCACGGACCACGCTAACCCCAATCGTCGACTGTGTACCTCATTTAGAGTAAATTTATTTTATGATCAATTATTAATATCAGGGATAACTATGCAGCTGAAATGTAAAATTACAAACACAATTTAATAATATTTTTACGCTGTTTTATGCAACTGTAATAGTCTTGAATTATCTTTTTTAAATATCTGCAGTGTAATAGTGTTAAAGAGCGTTCACTTGGGATTTTTTCCTGAGAAATCGAAACGAGATTTTCAAATGTCATTTATCGCAGTTCATTATTTAATGTTTAAGCTTTCAGTTAATATTTTTTTTTACATGAACACTATGAGCGTGTTTTGAAGCAATGTTAAACTGAGAGTAGACAGAATTGATTTTCCTTGCCTCGAATAAAAATATATAAATGATCCTAGTGACGTCTTTATTTATTATATTTATTATATCGACTCTAGCTTGGAAATTTTAATTTAGCATCCTTCGGTACTCCGCAGAGATTTCCAGGAACGCACGCGGTGCTTGATAAGGGTTCTCGAAGGGCTGCGGAAACGTTTCCGACCGGCGCGCTCGAGCCCGCAATTTGCCAACAATACAGGAATTAATGGAACGGAGCGCTGCCTTTTTTGCCGTCAATGGGAAGAACTCGGGCGAGCGAGTACAATTTGTATAATTAACGTTCTCCCACCCGAAAATAAAGAAAACCAGGCTGGAGCATTCGCGTCACTGTTTTATTCCTTCCGGTGAATTCCGCGGAGCGTTCCGCGAATACTTCGGAGCATTCCCGCATTTTGATGTATTTCACCGCCGGTATAAAACCGAACCGCCACACTGATAAACGCTGCGAAAAGTGCACCGACACGCTGGTAGCACGCGAAGACACGCCAAAGGCCGTTCACGATGCCCTACCGTCGAATAAAGAGTTCCTCGCGAACGAACTCCGACTATTTCGGGGAAAAAGAACCGGCCACCACGCCGTGATAATTACTCGACGATGCTAAACGCATCGATGTCCGCTAGAAACTGGCCTCGCGGTTAATTTCGGCTGTAAAGCGCCGCGGAAGTTCTCCGTCACCCTGACATTTCGATCATTACTGCCAGATGAGCGAAGGTCATCAACATTTCATTCGCCGAATCCAATTTTACGAAAACGTCGCGACGTATTTCCGAAGCCTAGCTTGTCGACTTTTATGTAAACTATTATCACACAGTTTTTGTTTAAACTATTATTTCGCAGTTTTTATATATGAAGTTTTATATATATTTAGCTTCTTTATATATGTACTGATTTTATATATTATATACAAAGTTTGAATTCTAGGCACCATAGTTATCTTTCTTTAATTATATTAATTATATTATATTTATACGTAATTTAAATTTCATGAATCGTAGAATTTTATTAGAATTATATTCTATATGCAATTTAAATTCTATGAGTCACAGTTGTATCGTTTAATTATATTTTTAATTATAACTTTAATTCCAAAGATCACAGTCGTATTGTTCTCTCATATTCTAAGCAAAAGTTAAATTCTAAGAGCCATAATTGCGTCGTCTCTGGACGAAATTTTAAATTACTCCTCTAGAAAAGAGAAAGAAAGCTTCCCTAAGAGCGGATCGCATCACAAAAATTATACAAAAAATTTTCCAAAGAGAACCATGCCGACAAAGAAATATTATTCACACTACTATCGTCATACCTACTGCCAAAAAGCTGAACATCAGCGCGAAGTATGCCTCGACTACCAGTCAAGCAAACATCGAATATCCCTCAGCTCCGCAAGAACCACATTCACAGTAAATTCGCAGCAATAGTAAACGAATATCCACAGCAAAAGTAACCGAATTTCCACATAGTAAAAGCTTCGATCGATTTCCATCGAAACAGAATCGTCGGAAGCCAAAATTCCAAGCAATCGATCACCGAAGGAGCATTTCAGAACACCTTAATCGAGCACAGTGCAGAACGAACCACAATCCCATGAATCATTCCAGCGTCGGAAAGAGCAGCTCTATCAAGACTTCCTACTTCGACGACGCAGTCCCGCGATTCGATCGCAAGAATCGTCCTCCAGCGAAACTAGAGCGCACAGATATCCTCGAACATTCACTCGCGAAACAAGCCGGAACCGTCCCTAATGTTTACGCCAGTGATCGAACGAGCCAGGACAGAGTCGGTGCTTCTGGAACAGGTGCCCGTCGCCGCATTGACAGGCTGGGCCAACCTAGCCGGAAGCCTCGCCGTGCGCTCGAATGTCAACAGAGGCTGCTCGATGACGCCGGGGTCGAGCTTTGACCCTAGGACGTCGTTGCCCTCCGCGGCATCTTCGGCGACCTATCAACCTACACCTAATAACCCCAGCTAGACCGAGCGAGCGGTCTTGCCTAATCGTCGACCATCGATGTTGCGGTCGAAACGATCGACTTTGCAGGCTCGCGGAATTGGAAAGCGTGAAAAGATTAGTCAGTGGGAAAGATTGGATTATACTGGAAATGGCTGAATAGTGAAGAATTTCGGATACTGGACAGGCTGAATTACTGGAAAGATTTCTGTGCAAGCTAGGATACTGGAGAAGCAGGGATAGACGGAAGGTTACACCCCGGCTCGGTTGGGATAAAGCGAGTCGCAAAGCCGAGATCCGAGCTTCGAGTTTTCTAGAGTCCAGAATCTGGACTGGTGGGTCATAGGCCAAAGAGAGAGAGAGAGAGAGGGACTCGTAACCCGCAGGGAGCTTGGAGTCGGAGTCCTCGAGGACACGGCGGTGACGCGCATGGTGACAGAGCTTTAAGAGTGTCGGCAGACCGATAGCGAGAGAGAGAGGGAGAGAGAGTGAGAAAGAGAGAGAGGGGGGGAAAGAGATAGAGATAGAGAGAGAGGTAGAGAACAGTAATGGCCTTACCTCAAAAGAGGCGATGCGAACGCAGTACACCGTAAGGACGGGGATGCCGGACGATCCTGGCTACCTCGAGGGAAGCTCGCCCGGGCGGCATGGCTCCCACCTCTTCGGCCTGTGATCCTCCCGGCCGCTGCTGCCCGGCAGGGTGTCCTTTCGTCCGTTCGTCCTGTTCACTCAGCGAGGGTAGCACTACGTAGCCGCGAGGCGTGTTCACGCGTCCGCGGAACCGAGTGCACCGGGGAAACTGGGCACGCCAGCCGCGAGCGGAGCGAGAGGCTAGAGAAGAGCGAGGCACCAGCGGGAGGTCCTTCGCGGCAGGACCTCTTCTATGCTTGCTTGCTTGCTATGTCACACTTCCTCGGGAACTATCCTGGAACGATGCGGCGCGGCGCGACCCGACGCGGCGCGGCGGGGAGGAAGGCTTCGGGAGCCAGGAAGCTGCTCGCGTCACCACGGTCCAAGGATCTTCTCTCTGGAGGATCGACGGCGAAGCAGGATCGGAGAGAAAAGAGAGCACGGAAACCTGGGCACAGGACACGATGGCCCGGCCACTGCGCCGGCACTGAGGCTACGCCGCAGCCTCGGGTCTCCTGCTACTCCCTCTCCTCTCTCCGATCCTCTCGCCCCGTCTCTCTCCCGCTCCCAACCCGAACCACATCCTCTCCCTCGCTTTCTCTCTCTCTCGCCACCCGACGCTCTCTCCTTCCTACTCCTCCCGGCTCGATCTCTCTCCCACTCCACAGCCTGCTCTCTTTCTCGCTTTTCGAATCTACAACCCCACGAACCCCCTTCTCTCTCCCACTCTCTCGCTCTTTCTCTCTCTCGCTCTCTTGCTCGCTCGAAACGTTTCTGTTTCTCCGCGTCCCCTTTGCTTTCTCGATCTTTCTTGATCAGGATAGGTGTCCGTGTTTTCGAACACGCGTTCCCCCGCCCCAACTATGTCGCCGTTTCGGTTTCTTCTGGCTCCCAGCAACGATCCTGCTCTCGCCCTCGTCCTACCCCCATCCCCTCGACTGCCAGGCATTTGTTTTCATTTTCTTTGCCTTTGGAGATTCTTCATTCCCTCTTGCCGTGTACGCCGGCAAAACAGCGCTTTGATACAGGTGCCTCGTTCCGCCGCGAGGATTTCCCTTGTCCTTCTTGCTCGGCACCTGTCTTTGCTCTCCTCTCTCTAACTCCCTATCTCCCACCCTCTACCTCTCTGTCTCTCTTCATTCTCACTCTCACGCTCCTTATTCTATATCTATCTATCTCTGTCTCCGCAGTCGCTTTCGCACTTACAGATCCTCTCTGGGTTTTTCTGTCGCAGCTTTCGCCAGCCGGATATCTCAAGCTGCATTCGCACCTGGGAAACTACCTTCCAGGCAGATTTTGTCAGCTTTTTCCGGCAGACTCGTTCGCCTCCTCTTTGTCTTTTTGGGGCCGAACCGTCGGCAGACCGTAACGACCCTCAACCGATCGAGTTTCTAAGCCCTGCGCCCTTATTGCGCGTGTAAACACTGGCAAGTTTCGCCGAACTCGGGATCCCTTAACGATCTCATTTACCTAGGTCAATAGCGACGCGCTTATGAGTTCGGCATAAACGTCGCGTAGTCGCAAGCTAGTCGCTCAGGGGTTCGAGACGACCAATCAGACTTGTTTGTCCCTGGGTTGGGCGGTATGAGAACTCGCAGCGTGAATGGTCAGCAGAGACTATGGATACGAGAGTATGAATATGAGAATATGCAATAGAGGGTGCCCCGGATCCTTAGGTTTTAGGGGTTTGTCGAGGACGTCGAGCGAGCCTTAATCGATTCACGCGTGTTAGGTATATTGGACCTATCAAAGGCGAGCTGAATTATTGACTCTTTTAGGTCCTAGATACTTATCTGGCACGGCGAATCAATCTTGGTTATGGCGGAGGGGTTCGTGAAGCTATGAACATCCTGAGTTCAGGGCCAAATGAGTCTTGGAGACTTGTTCTTGAACCGTGGAACATAGTATATCATCGCCGACGTTGAAGCAACTTCAATTATAGGAAAGAAGGGTTTAGGAAGCTGAGGATATCCCAAGATCAATGACAGATGATTCAGAGGACTATCAATATTATAAATTGAATTATTAATTGACTTTGTCCTTTGATTCCTAGAACCTAGTAGCTCACACTATACACTAGACTAACTTCAGTTAGAATAATGAGGATTTTGGAACCTGAGGATATCCAAAGATCAATGACAGCTGATTAAGAGGACTATTGCATCAATATTATCAATTGAATTATTAATTGACTTCGTCCTTTGATTCCTAGAACCTAATAAGCTCACACTATAAACTAGACTAACTTCAGAGTTAGAATAATAAGGATTTTGGAACCTGACACCCAAAGATCAATATGACAGACGACTCAGAAGACTACTCATCATCACTATCAATTGATATATTGCTTGTCGACTTGGTTCTTCAATTCCTAGAACCTATAACTAGGCACCGAAGCAACCATAAGAAACCTGAAAGCATCCAGAGAGAGTCCAGTAACGAACGCGAATTAGAGAAAATCCGTTCGAGCTTTTTCTAGCTTGTCGATATCCCCGCAGCATTCCTGGAAATAAAATCCCGAAGAATTTTCCCGTGATGTTTGTCGCGCGGAAAAGCCCTGGTTCGCCGGAGCTTCTCTCCTCCGTCGATACATCCACCGAATCCACCGCAGCAAATTGAAGGAGGAAAAACCAGAAGAGAAGATATACTTTTATGAGCGGTCACCCATCCCTTTCGCCGGCCGGACGCAAGCCGCTTAACGTCAACGATCGAGACACTCCGAGAGTTCACGCAGCCCTGATTACAGCGAACTTCTTGTTATTATTAAATTGTATATTATGAGATTCCTGCTCCCGGCATCCCCGTCCGCCGTCCGAGAACCCCGCCGATCCGGGGGGTTCTTGAAGACGTTGACAATGATCCTTTCTCCTTACTTCTGCCTCTGGACTACCGATTCCATTTAATCATGCTCCCGGACGCAATTAGAGGAGAGCGGTATTAACTTATTGTTTACGACGGCTCTCGTTGTTTCCGTCTCGAATTTTCTATCCATCACACCGATACCCATCTCTCGCTACACTCCGCCCAGCTTTCGGAGTCAGCCTGAACATTTGTTATCCATCATTCCTCAACTATTCCTCTCATCCATCACCCGCAACCTGCAGTCCTCCGTCTTTCTTTTTTTTCTTATTCCGCTAATTGTGTGTCCTCGTTATTTGTTCCGACCCATGCGTCTTCCTGGGAAATAAAAATACGCCGTCCAATTTCTCAGCCTGACGTTCCATATTTTCAACTTGCTGAAACGTTTTTTTTTTTATTTTAGCGAAAGAGGGCTCGTTAATTCATCTCTTGAGCTGCTACCCTCGACGGTTTCTGTACTTGGCCATAGTGTTTCAAAATATATTTCTGTACATTTTGTATAGTATACATTTATATTTATATTATATGTTTTATATATTATATATTTATATTATATATTTCGCATATTATATATTTATATTTATATTATATATTTCACATATTATATATTTATACTTATATTATATATTTTATATATTATATTTACATTTATATCATACATTTGATATATTATATTTATCCATGTTACGTATTATATATTTATATATATTACCGCATGCGATTATGTCATAGTTCTACCACCCCCTCTACAATTCTACGGGAGAAACAACCGCCACGGTGTCCGAAGGCGTTCCAGCCCCCTCTAAATTTTTATCTCACCGCCGACTGG
>CM052157.1:4580098-4599640 GCA_028455555.1 Augochlorella aurata | reverse complement strand
TTTCGTTTGTCTAGATTCAACAAAGCTGCACAAACAAGTCACCAATTAACATTAGCGTAATTGCATCGCATCAATCCAACGCACTTCTAAAACACTATGACCGTAAATGAATCATCGATCGATAAATTCCGCGAGCACCGCATAGTGTCATTCTTTACTAACATTGCACTTGAATGTATCATTAGTTCACACAAACGCTCAGATTAATAATCGCTACGAGCCTGGACTTGTCGATTAACATTAGCATAATCGCGTCGCATCGAATCAACGCACTTCTAAAACAGCACAAACGCAATGATCGAGCAATAAATTCCGCCACACTCATGTTTCTAATCATTCCAAAAATAGTGTCATTCTAGATTAATATTGCAGTTGAATGCATATCCAACAAATTTCTGATCGATCACCGTTCCACCGGGCAACTTCAGTCTCGCAGACCGTCTCATCTCGAACGATACTTTGTAAGTCACTCCACCCGGAGAGCTCCCTTTTCTCCTACAAAAGCGTCTGATCCGTGACTACAGGCTCCAATAAAACTGCGCCAAGAATAAGATCGTCTTCTTCGCGGAGGGTATTCAAAAATCGAATAATCCTCTTGCGATGCAATCGAGAACAGTTTGATTCCATCCACCGCGCCGTGTGTTGCGCGGATCCCGATCGTCGATTCCGTAGCATTTCCCGGTCTGCGGGAAAAAAAGAAAGAGAAATCCTTTCGTCCGTGATCGAGCGAACACGAGGGGGAAAGGACGGAGAGGGAGGCAGAGAAAGAGGAAGAGAGAGAGAGGAAGAGAGAGAGAGAGAGAGAGAGAGCGGCGTTCGATTCCTTTTCTTCGGCGATCGGGTCCGTCCAAGCGCATTTGCATCGGGAAACATACTGAGCGCGGCCTCTCGAGATAAAATGTTTCCATTTTACCAGGGAATTGTAGCGGCTCTTGGAAAAACTCTGGTCCTGCGGCCAGATCGATCCACGGCCAGACAAATTCGTCCGGGAAACGCGGAGGTCAACGTCGAGAACCCACTTCGCCGAACTTATCCGCGGTGCTTCGTCTTCGAAGTTCGATCCCCGCACGGAGAAAGGTTCAAAATCGTGAAATATTTTATTGGGAACGAATGACTCCTCCATCGGGGGATTGAATTAAACGGGGAATTCCGGCGGGCTGAAACACTGCCGGATCCTTCGCCGGGAAACGTCGGGAATCGTCTCCCGGTCTAACATAATTCTCGCGAACTTGTGTTTCTCGATTTAGGGGCGGCCCGGGGACTTTTATGCCGATGTTCTCGCGGTGATCACTTTATTAACCAGACACCGGAAATGTCTGTCGTATTGCTGCGTGTTTGTACGATCTTTTGATATCTTTTTAAGCGTATTGAAGGCATTGGCGATCGCAATATTCTATTTCTAATTCAATTTTTAGTTTAGGGAGAATTAGATCAGTGGATTTTGCTGTGTAATTCTGCGAAAATTATTGTAATAATTAGGAAAGATTTTTGTGAAATCCTATATACTTTTTTAATACATTTGGTATTGTATTATTATTATTATTTATATATATTATATATATATATATTATACATGAACAAATTGCAAGACGCAAGAGCCAAGTACAATTTCTTCCTCTCTTAAATAATTGCTATAAATTGAATATATAGATGCTTCGAATTTCTTCCAATTTCTTCGCTATTTTACGTTCCATTTTGCCACGAACGCAGAAAATCCGCAGCGTAACGATCCCACATCTTGGTTACGGTGCGTTAATCATCCCTAGACTGCTGACCCTACGCGTTTATCACAAAAGCGAGTAGATCAAATACAGTGCATCGAATGCAATTTAAAAATGTAACAATACCGCTCGATCATTTTCGACCGATCAAAAAGAACGAAAACAATTTAACTCCTACATCTTGCAATCGATACGACGAACTTTTGCTTCGCATAAAACCCTATAATCTAATTATTATACAATACAACATCTCGAGGAGCTCGTTGTAAGTAACGAGAAACGCGATTGAAAATTTCGCAATAAAAGAGCGAGCGTAGAACAGCGAGTCGCAGGCGAATCAATTTGCCGGCTGATCTGATAAGTCATCAGGGAGGCCCGGTAGTCGAAATATCGGTTACCCTCGGCGGATTATACTACCAAATCTCCGAATATCCATTTTATTTCCGTTCCGAGGGGGATAAAAAATTCGTGGGAGCCTCGCGGAGCGGGCTCTTGAAACCTGGCGCGAAAAAGACCGAGGAAAGGTATTCAAATGAGATCCATTAAAAAGCCAGCGGGTTAAACGAACCCAAGTTAGCAAACTGAATTATTCCTCGACCTAATCCGTCCATAGGAGCCACTTGAACCCTAGCGGCGGGGCTGGGGGAGGGTCTGCGAGAGACGAAGGGCGACATTTATTCAGACGGCGGATGGAAGCGCTTCTGCCGTGCAAACACCGGCGCGGATCGTCCGTCAGGAAAATCCCCGACGACGTGGACCGCGATTCCAAGCCGGCGAGGAAGTCGATCGCTCGACCGATAAATCATAAGAGCTCTCCGCGGCGTCATTGAATGGCCACGGTCCACGGGAAACGGTCGTTTCCAGGCGAAATATCGGCGGACAAGACCGACCGGCGACGAATACGCTCCGATCCACCGATATTGTCTGCCCAAGGTCGCTCGGCATCATCTCCCACCATTCCACAGTCTTCCTCCACTTCGCAGATGCCTTTGAAACTCATTTTCTTGCTTTTATCGCGACGATACGACGTCCAACGTGTGAAATCAACCCTTTGTATTTTTATTTTTTAATTTATTTATTTAACATCGCATGTTAAATCTTTTTACGCAATATAAAATTTATGAGAGAATGTTAAGCGTTAGATTTTTATTGTGCGTAATTATTGAGGCACGGTAATTGAAGCACAGTGTTCAGGGCGGGAGCTCTGTATATGGCTCCAGAACGCTTTTCTTTTGTTCTCTTAATATTCGAAAAACTGTTACCAACAAAAGGAAATTATAAAGTTCTTAAAAAAGTGTCATTTAAGTTGCTAAAATTATATTTACTACAGAAAACTCTTAAGCGACCAGGGCACAGTAATCGGCTCCTCTACCTTATCATACAACGTTTGAAAACCAGATGGAAGATTGCTACCCTCAATAAATAATATAATATAAATAAATATATCCACGTTGGCCGCTAATATCGAATCGAATATTACTGGGACGCTCTCGGGGCTGCCCGACTGGTAATTCCTTGAATATCAAGAGAAAGGATCGCCGCGAAATAGAAAAGAAAGTGTACGCGTTTTCGGGCGGCCGCACGGAAGTCTCGGCACCGTGGTTTATAGTTCAAGGCTGGCTATCTCTATTTTCAGGACGGTGGAGACGTGGTAATTGATGGGCTCGCGTCACGCCAGCCGTGATAATGTGCGTCACGTGAACAAGTTGCATTCTCCTTGGCACCTAGCTTCCTTCTGCTGCCTGCCTGGCTGGAAGACGGATTTCCGGTTCGTCACGCGACCAACCGGCCTGTACACACTCGCAACCCGGCTCGGCCAGATTTCGATCGGTGCTGATTGTCGGATCTGTATTTGCGGGGCAACCGGAGCACATGCTGGACGATCGCTTCATTTAATCCGGGCGTTATGCTCGTTTAATAGCGCTGTCACGTGCTCCTCGAGAATCTCGGGCGAATTGGAGGAGCGCGGTCGTCGAACCCTGAATTTTTATACCTTGGAAGCATATTAGAGAGAATTAGGAGAATTTACAAAATACATTAGAAGAATTTACAAAAGACATTAGAAGAATTTGCAAAATACATTAGAAGAATTTACAAAATACATTAGAAGAATTTGCAAAATACAGTAGAAGAATTTACAAAATACATTAGAAAAATTATAGGCCAAGGAAAATAACAAAATAGGATTTTTTTAGATAACCATTGATTTCTCAACTGAATTATACAGCAATTATTAAAACGTAATCTGTACCTGATAAATTGTTAAAAAGATGAGTGAAATAAACGATCAAGATTTTTTAAAGTAATTTAAGTCTGAATTATCTTAGCAATAAATTTGTTAAGTGAGCAATAGCACGATGAGGAACTCCCTCATCACCCCCTCGTTCATCTTAAATCGTCGATTATATCAAAAGAATAAAGACAATCTATTTGATCGAAATTCGGTGATTTCTCACTGGAACTCTCGACGCGATCATTCGATCAAAGGCTTCGACGCTTTCATAGCTCGCAGACAGCTTTGAGAAGTTCAACAGCGTACTTTCGAACAGCGTTCCGTTTCACTGTTTTACTTTTAATGCAGCGAAGCAATCGATGAAAGGAAAACAGTTCCGCAATCTTTCATTGAAATTTTTAGCGCTACTCTCGGTACAGTCCGAGCATTCTCGCAGGTCTACAGCTCGCGAAGACTATAAACAGAGGGAGATAAAAGCTCGGCTAAAATTCGATGTTAAGGCTATCGGTGTGCAGGGAAGCGCTCCGTAAGTCTTTTACAGCTTCGATCGCGGAACGAGTACCCTAATCGAGGAACGACGCGACTTTATCTGTGACAATTCGACGCTGGAATAACATAGATCGACGACCGAGGGATTTCACGATCAAATAACGGTTAATAGAGATTCCCCGGGGATAACGTCTTTAATTCCGTCGATGGCATCTAAAAAAATCGTTTCACGATCGACGTTATCGCGGCCGGTCGATTTGATTGGATAACAGGGAAACATTTTAGGGATCGGTCGGCGTTAAACGGCCCGGCTCGTCTTCGGAAACTGATAATCGACTGGCGTTTGCTCCCGGAGTGATGAAATAGCTTCGGAACCCGACTTGCAAAAGACCGGGAAACTTCCGCGGCAACGAAAGTTCCGCGAGATCGGCAAACTGCGTGGCCGGAGCCACTCGGCAGATTAAAAAAAAATGGATTTCGGAACGCTTCGCGGCTGCCGATTGTCTCTTGTTTTAATCAACTCGCTCGCTTTCTAAGCGAACAATGTAATTTCTCTGTAATTTCAATGTTAATCATTTCACAAAACTTTGCGGTTTTGTAACATTGCGTCGATCTTGTTGCAAATTAAAAATTTTATACGTGTCGTTGTTATTGATAATAATAATTTATTAATATGAAATAATACGAAACGCAACGTTGAAATGTTAATTCAGAATAGTTTGACAAAGGCAAATAGCAGTCTTTGACGTTAAATTGGATAATTGAAGTTTAAATAATTGAAATAATTGTCACAATTGAAGTTTGATTTGTTTTAGGAGGTTCAATACTAAATTTACCGAGCACTTTAATCAGATTTTTTAGCGTTATCGTAACATCTGCCACAAGCAACGCGCGCATTAAATGAATAACTCATAAACGCATCTTTACAATCTGAATAATGGTAAATTAAAAAATTATTGACCCGTCATTTTGACGTTAATTAATTCGCTGAAACTCAATATTCGACATACGTTCGCGCAAAGCGAACGGCGAAGCAGCGTCCGTAAGTTCCGCAGTGCGATTACAATTAAAATTCGCAGTCGTCGGTATTTGCACGGAAAATATTTTCAGTCCCATTACTTTCTAGAATAAATTCGGCTAAAGTTGGAATAATATCGTGCCCGGTAAAATGTTGTTTCTGGTGCAGCCGCGCCGAACTCGAATTCGCCGGTCGCCCAAAGATATTTTCGAGCGCGTCCGTTTCGCGCGCAACAAAAACCACTGAAAAAATATTGGCCTCCTCATTTCGGCGTGGAACAACAAGTGACCGGCCGTCTCTCGCTTCTCCCTGTTGGTCGTTACATTTCGCGTTCGAAGCAGAAAGGAGCTTTTATTCCGGCCGAATCGCGTTTCAGTCGGATCGCGCACTGTTTGCCGCTATTAATTCTGCCTGCGGAACACTCGAACCAATCGAACACCCACTGAAAAAGAGAGAGAGAGAGAGAGAGAGAGAGAGAGAGAAGGGAGAATGCGAGCACGACTATAAAAGGTCGAGCATTCTCCTTTCAATTTTCGTACGCGGGAAAGGCTCCGGGGCCGCTTCCCAGTGTAATCGGATAGTCATGAATTATGGCAGTTTCACGGTAATTATTTCCGGATGAAACGGCCGGCGACCCTGTTATTGCTAACACAGCGACGGTCCAGCGGCCGCTGCGGCTTTAATTTATTTTCCCTTCGTCGATAATTAACGCTATTCGCGATTCGACGGGTTCGCTGCGCTTTCCACACGCCCGAAGCCCACCCCTTTGCCAATCGTACTTGCCACCCTGCAGCCACCAATTCCGCGAAAATTCGCGCACCGTTTCGATCCTCGTCTACTCTTTCAACACTAATGACTGGTTGCCGGGTTTGTTCTTTTCCATTGAGCGAGAGCTGTCCGGCGGGGGTGGCTTCGAAGGGTGGCGGTAATTTAAATCGATGATCAAGTAGTTTCTTATGGAAACTGTTGTAATAGTATAGTATATTATAGTATATTATATAGTATATTATAGTACATTATATAGTATAGTATAGCATATTATAGTATAGTATACAACAGTACATAATAATATATTATACCATACTAATACACACCCCATTTTTATATTTACTTATGAAAAATATTCACTTATAAAATATATTTTTCTATTCACTTACAAAATGTATCATTTTTATATTTACTTACAGAATATGCCACTTTTACAATCATTCACAAATTATACATCACTTTTGTCTTCACATAAAACCTGAGAACAAAAATGCATAATTCATAAAATTCATGCATTCGAGGATCCATAATCGAGAAAGTAAATGTTGTAAGATATTCTTCGCGAACAGGACAATTCCTTGCGAAAGAATAAAAGCAGATGTTCCATTAGCTTTGACAAATCGAGCTTCTTTGCGGTGAAAAGACCCGCGTGTGGAACATACGCAACGCGCAGAGACGAGACGACGTTCCAGAGGAACCTTTTAATTATCAGAACAGATTTCGAAGCGACATACGATATTCATGTGGAACCAGATCTCGTCGGACTCCGTAACAGCGAGACAGATAAGATCGCAGAAGTTCCGGGGTTCTCTTGAGAAGCTTTCAGGTGTCATCAAATATTCATCGTGGTCCCTACTAATATTCTTCAATACCTATCAGTCTGTGCTCTGACTTGGTGAATATTTCATCGATGCATGTCCCGTTGTTAGGGAGGAATCGCTGCCGTGCATACCGGGTGTGCCGATCAAATTTACAATCCGTTCTAGATTCTCTGGCACGGAAAAACTATACCGTATATAATAATAAATATAATAATAAATATTCCTAATCGATACTGTTAGAATTAATTCTAGAAAAGAAGCTTAATTTCTCAACAATTAAATTATCCAATTGCATCATTAACAGTGTCAAGATTGAAAAATAAATGACTGTAGACATCTATATCATAAAATTGCTAATAATATGCTGGATCAACGTGACCAGAATCATTCCACTAACATAACTTATCAAAATTAAGAAACAAGTAATAAATATTCTAATTAATATTCCTGATCGACGCATCTCCAATTAATTCCACGAAAGGCCTGGTCGCTCGATAATTCGGCTATCCAGTTTCTTAAATCGATCAACACATCGGTTCCCGGCAAACCGCGAACAAAGGAGGCTCGCCACGTCCGAGTGTCAAGTTCCTAGGAACGCAGCCGAGTGTTAGCAATCGATAACGAGGAAAGATGACGGCTAACAAGGCGGAACGTCGGAGCAGCGGCCGACAGAGCGCGGAAAACGGCCAGTCGATAAAAAGGAAGAGGAAGCATAAATTGCAGCGGACGTTAGTTAAGGGACGGCGAGGGGCGGCGGGGGTCGGCGTGGGTGGGACAGGACGAAATGAAAAGGTACGATCCAGGGAAGGCTGGCAGGACTAGACAAAAGCGACGGAGTCTATTTCCCGCGTTGAAAGTCTTCCTGTTGGAGCCGAGGTAGCTACGTCGCCGCTCGGGGTGCATCTCCATTGTCAAACCCACGGCCGAGGGCTGCAACAATGGCTCCCTCTCTCTCTTTCTCCCGGCCTCTCTCTCTCTCTCTCTCTCTCTCTCTCTCTCTCTTGCTCGATCCATGCATCTCTGTCGCCGGCGCTTTTCATTACACGTAAACGCTATCGGTGACGCGGACACCAATCTTCGTGTTTCGCGGGACGAGGCTGAGGGAAAACGGATACCGTCTCCGACTTCCTGCGACAAGGGGTGTCGCAAAGCACGGGGATGACAAATCGATGGTTGTTTCGCTGATCGCCCAGATTTGCATGCGACTGACACCCGCCTAATGCGTCGGACAACGCCGGGAAAAGTGCAGTACACGACGGCCAACTTTTCCTGCAGTCGGAGGGCGCCGGCCCAACGGAAAGTTCGCTCGCACCCTCGCCGTATTTAGCCGTTTCGAGAATTTCACTTGGAGATTAGCTCGTCTGAGAACTCTCCCGGCTCATTATAGTTTTAATAACGGCAGCGATAATTGACAGCTGCAAATTAGTTCTACGGGCGGTAAGTTCCCATTCTTCGCCCTTCGGGGGTGTACTTTGGGGATTTTTTGGGAAGGAACTAGAGGACGTAGCTGCATGCAATTTAAACTGGGTTGTTTGCACGTGTTTCAACTATGTTGGTGAATTTTTGTATGCCTCTGTCATTATAATTGCGATAGTTACGCGAAGAAGAGTACATCCATGAGATTCCTGGATGAATAATTGTACAATAACGATCTATCGTCGAATAACTTCCACAGTTTCGACGAGAACAATCTAGAAAAATTTGAGAGCATGCTCCAAATGCATCAAAATCAGCTCGCCAAGTTCCCGAGGATCATCTTATTCGCTTCCATAAAAATAAATTCCCTAAGTACACCGTCGAATCGAATTAAAAATTTAACTACCCCTAACTTGGAAATCTTTTTTGAAACAATGCACCAGTCAGCAGTATCTAAGGATCACCCTGTCACCAATTACTTCAAAGCTTCTTTCGTCTGTTTTATCACCGGTGCTCGGATCCGCCGGACCCGGTCCACGGTGTCACGGAAAATTGAACCGATCCAACGACCGTCGCATAATTCCCTTTTACGTCTATCGCGGAAAGGTTCCTCTTGTAGTTAACCTCGACGTCCGAATTGGTGCTCTTCCGTGGTCCAGATCCAAAGAACCATCGACCGAGGAAAGACCGAACCATCCGAGGAAATCGTTCGTTCGTATGTTGGATGCTCGACAAACAATTTTTGAGCCGGCCTCGTAATTCAGAGGGGGCGGGGAGGGTGCCTCGCGTGCCAACTCGTCCTTCGCGATGGCCCCTCGTTTGTTCGAGCGTTTAAGCCGCCGGGATATGCATACACAGGAGCTAACCGAGGCCTTAGCCCAGTTCGCCGGAGACGGACATCCTTGCGTGGTCGGCCGATGTTGTTTTCCGATAGAGCCGCGATATCGGCAGGATCTCTCCCTTGTAACACGAGCAGCGAAACACGAGACCTTCCCGAGACGTTTCACCATTACGGTGCCATCAATTCACGGAGCCTCGGACACTGGCAATTATTAATTATTTCAATGATCGCGGGGACAGTGGGGCGCCCCTTTCAACCCTCTGCACTCGAAACATCGAATCGATTATTAGCCTTACGAAATTTACCCTTGTTTATATAATAAATTTATCTTATCTGGAAAAATTTTTCTTATTTATATAATAAGAATTCTTTCGTGTAAACATTTATTAATAAAGGAATTTATATGGAAAATAATCGATTCGAATAAATGTTGCAGCAGAAAATTTGTTTGTATATGTGAACAAATATATTTTTATAAAATTATTATCATGTAAAATAGTCTTATAAAATTACGTAGAGACAGAGGCAGTGAACAATAATTCGCGTTATTATTCGAATAACTTTACCATCTCTGTCCGAATAATTTTGCAATCTCTATTAGAGTAATTTTGCAATCTCTAGTCAAATAAGTTATTCAAATAATAAAAGATTATGCGAAGAATTTACTTTAATAAATTATTCATTTGGATAATAAAAAATTTTTCAAACAATTTGACTTGAACAAAGAAGCATTCATTTCAATAATAAGAAATTATGCGAATAAATCGAATAATCGTTATTCAATTAAAATATTCGACTAAACAAAATTCGTCCGGACAATTATTCTATATAAATATCTACCCCAAACGATTCGAATACCGCCCACCCGTCTCTTCAACCCCGATCATCGTATCCTCCGAAGGTCATCGATCAGCAGCGTTCATCAGGATGATTTCGAAAGGGGAAAAAGCGTCGCCAAGCTCTCAGCAGAACGTGTATCGAAAATCTCTACTTACCGCAAGCCGCAAACGGCCGATATTCATTCGAACCGACCGGAAACCCTTGCGGTGGCTCGTCGACCCCCTCCCTGTGCCCCCCGTGACCCCCTGCAACCCCTCCCAGTGACCCGCTGAAATTCGAGGTAACTTTTCGGTGGCGTAACACGCGTTTCTCGTTCGAATGTGCCTCCTCTGCGAGCGTCGAATCGGGTATTCCGGGTCGCCGGGTACCCGCTGGAGGGGAGAGGGTCGTTCACCTGCATCGCCCATCCCCCAGGTGGTCCCACCGATGCGACTCGGAGGAACGATACGTAGAAACTGATTAAATTTCACAAAAGCCCCGTCGGCCGCCGATCTCGACTGTCATGGCAACTGCGAGGACAACAAACTTCGTTTCCGGGATTCTGCATCGGTTTCACGGTCGATCGGACGACAATACCACTGGACGGACTGCTTTTGGCATACTTTTTAATTTGTTTCGCCCCGGAAACATTTTCCAGTATGGAGAAAGCTGAAACTCTGCTATCATTTCTTTCGCTGCGATTCGATCGCGTCGATAATTCGAATTTACGCTGTCGAGATGAATTGTCTGTTTATTTTTCCATCGATCAGCTTTAGCTGTTGCGATCTTTTTGAAAATTGTATGCCTGTAAAATGTGGCAGATAATGAGTGTGGTAAATAGCGAATGTCGACGATGTATAATAGTAATTCGCGACGCGTAAAGATAATGAAATCTTCTGCGGAATGCGCAGTCTATTCAACAGTGCATTGTGCTTTTTACGAGCCCGATTGCTCGCTGCATGACTGCTGACATGAATATTGTTATCCCGGTGGATCTGGTGCAATGGATTGTTAAAATCACTTTAGTTCGCTTCGGGCGACTCTTTCGAAGCAGCCTGGATGTTATCCTCTGCTTTGAAAACGCGGCTGCTCTATGTGCGTTTCGACAAGTTCGTAATATTTCTTGTCAATGAAGTGTGTAAATGAATCGAATTTTCTATTAACATATTATTAAATTCCTATTGTACTGAACTACTAATTAGGTTAAAATCGAAGTAGGGTAAAATTGTATCCCTTATTAGCAGAAATGACCTGTTCCTGTAAGTCCCCAATTTCTGGGAAACTGGGGACTCGAGACTGGCCGATCGTAAATAAATAGCGCCTCTCGACTTCCGTCACCGTCTCGCTTTCCTGTGGCTTCTTTCTAGCTTCTTCCATTTTGTTTTCATTCCAGAGTTTTGATTATTATTGACTAAATTACGCGCTGGACAAGAGACGCGATTAGGTGGATCAGCGACTGGCCTTCCTTGTTTCTAGGGTCGATTAGTTTATCGGTCTTCTCGTTTACCAATAGAAGTGGGTTTTGAAAGAGATCTTGGCAGGAATTGCGCCATCTTTTTGGCAACAGTACTAACACTTTCGTGTAACAATGTTTGCAATTATCAATCGACCAATTTGTCTATAATTATAAAATTAGACCGAACAATGAATAATTAACTCGCTATAACGATGGATATAGACGCAAAATTGGGGAGAGCAATGATTCGAGTGCAATGTGACAACCGAATCTTCACGACTCAGAGGGCGTCTCGCAGCAGACGCGGGATTAGAACGGGATTTCTTTTTTTTTTCATATTTTTGGTCGACTAAACACCGAGTCGACGGGTCCGCGACCCGATCCCCGGTGTAAATGGGACCGGTCGCCGGACGCGACCTATTTATTTTTTACGTCCAATCAGCCGGAGCACCGTGAAAGATAAAGTCCATGATTGGCCGCGCGATTTCCGAATAATCACACGGTCGGGCGAGCCGGCGAAATCGCGTGAAAAATCCGCGAGCAGACAGAATCACAAATGAAGGAACAACGGGTAACAGCCCTCATCGCGCGACAAAGAAAGAAAAACGGGCCGGGAGACATACGGATATCGCGTTCCTTTTGTTATCGAATCGATTGCGCTTCATAGCCGGTCCCGGCGAATTAATCGTCGATTCGCACGAGCGGCCACGCGAGATTTGTTGTTTCCACGTACGAATTTCAGGGACGATGCGCTCTCTCCCTCTCTCTCTCTCTCTCCGTCCCTCCTAAATCGCTGACCTAGAACACCCCTCGCAATCTCTCCCTCCTTCTCTCTCGCTCTGTTCTTCCCCTATTGTTCCCCCGTCTTATTTTTGCTCCTGTTTTCTTGGCTGGCTCCAACGGAGCTCGCGATTTCGTGTTTAGCATTTCGATTCTCTTTTTAGGTGCACGAATTCCTCCCGATTTCGGAGTGAAATCAAGATTTTGTTAGGAAATGGTTACTAGAGCTCGGTTATAACAGTTGACGTTGCTGTTAATAACCTTGACCCGTTTGTGAAACAATTAATGTGATAAATTATCCTGATAAATGGACTGCGAATTTTTATGCTGAATAATGATATAATTAATAAAGATATAATTGATAGATAGAAGAATAGAAGAATAATGATATAATTAATATAATAATAAAAAAGTATGATATAATATAAATATAGTAACTTGAATAATAATTATATCGAATTGTAACAAAATCCGCAGTGATAAAAATTGGAAAATTTGCGGACATGGTTAATCAACTTACAATTTACTAAACAACGTGGTAACGAAGTTAATAATTAGCAGAAGTCGGATATTTCTGCAAAGAAAAATGTGCAACAATTGTAAGTAATAACTTCCTTGAATCATGATTTTAATGAAACGAAAATTCGAATAATTTTTACATATAAATTGTTTTCCCAATAGTCATACCGTACGAAATCAATCGGAAATAATTCATTTCCACACCTCATATTTTCCGTTACATCCTGCGCCTCGCACGCAACGTATTCCAATCTCGACTCTAATTAAGTCGCTCCCTCATTTTCCTGTCCGCGGCCACTTATGGAAGTCGGCTTGTCCGTTCTACGCCTAAATCAACGCCGCGCGGCTTGATTTTATTTTTCCGCGCTTAATTGCGCTCGGGTCGTACAACTTTTCCTATTGAAGCAGTTCTCGAACGGGTCGCGGGCACAACAAACCTGCAGCAATTAGGCTGTCTACTTCCATGAAAATATACGACTCGGTTCACCGAAAACAAACTCTGAAAGTGTAGCCCCGAAACGCGTCGGGAAATTACGAATCGTCGACGCGTCGAGGCTAGCAGGAGCGATCAATTTGTTTCAAATTCCAGATGCAAATATACACAATTGTCCTTCCACAATTGCGCGTCGATGGACGATCGCGCCCCGAGCAGATCCGTCAAGGTGTCAACCGCCGATCGGTAACCCACGGTGGCAGCTTCTCAAAGATTTAGGAGCTCGCGGATGTCGAACGTCGGGAGCAAAAATTGCGGCGTCTCCGAAGGCTCGGGGTTCTCCGAGCGTCGTCTGGCAAGGCACAAGGTCTTCGTCGGGAATTAGCGATTGTCATTTAGTACGGAGCAGCAGTAGGTGGCTCGGGTGACAGTGTCACGAGGCGTTTCGTGACAGTTTGTCGGCGAGCGAGGAACGAGTCTCTCGCGGGCGACGCGTCGGATTAGCCGGTCGGTGATCGAGCGACGCCCACGGAGTTAGGCGAACGGGCTTGCCGGCTGCTAATCCAGATAGGATTCGGGTCAGTGGGCGCGCGAGTATCCCAGGCAATTGCTCCAAAATCGGTCCATGGTGTGGTAAAGGTGAGGAGAGACCCCGGTCAGACCGTGCGCCTCGTCCGTGTAGCTCTGCTGCTGGAACATGATGTCCCTCTTGACCAGAGCCTTGTTCAGGGCCATGGCTTGCTGGTAGTGCACGTTGTCGTCTCCTGTCCCATGTATCAGCATGAACTTTTTGCCGCGTATACCTTCCACCCTTCTGGTCACGTCCGTGTGGTTGTACCCGCCCAGGTTGTCGTCCGGAGTCGGCAGACCCATGAACCTCTCCGTGTAGATTGAGTCTACGGAGAGAATCGTTAGCAAAAACGGCTCCGAACTTTCGTCTGCTAGGTGTACTATTACTGTATAACATTACTGTATAACATCGCCTGGAACTAATTGTTTTATTGCAATAGACGAACATTTGAGAACCTGCGAAGTCCATTTGTGTGGACTTTGGGAATTTTTTGCAAAGACAGTAGACAACGCAGCGTCGTGAACATTGAACCATTTTGTTTGCAGAAGTTTCAACTATACTTAGGATTTTTGGTATACTGATATCGTTTAAATTATGCTAGTTATCGTATTTATTCGAGACGATGTTTAGGGAACATCGCGAGTACGATCGCGATGGTAACGATACGATTGTTCGATTAACAATTAATGCAGTTTCCGTGATAACGATTTATAAAAATTTAGGTATGTAGCTAAATAAGTCTGCAATGTTGCAAAAATATGTCTTGTTTGGTTCCATGAAAACAAATTCCCAAAGTGCACCCTCGAATCTGCTAATTTGTGTTATCTCGATCTATATTGAAACAACGTTCGACGTCTGCAAGCCAGAGAAACATGAATTACCATAGTAAATCCAGGAGGAGACAGGTGCCACCGATATGCCACACTTGAAGACCGAAGCATGGTCAACAGCTAGTGTCATTGCCGTGGCGAAACCGCCATAGCTCCAACCCCATATCGCGGTCCTGTTCGCGTCAATCCAGGGGTATTTCTCTTGCAAGTGTCTGAAAATTAATAAACGGAATGTCAAGCCTTAGGAATTATTCGAGACGATTATTTATTACTAAACATCGAACAATGTAGAACCTATTTTGTTTATATATTTTTTAACCTTCTCAATTTTTAAAATTTCTGATAATTAAATTTCTAATTTTTGAGAATTAAAATCTGACGTTGGAAATAATAAAGATAATTAGTTCAAGAAACGCAAGATAATTATGTCGAGAAATGCAAGATAATTATTACAAGAAATGCAAGACAATTATTTCAAGAAATGCAAGATAATCGTTTCAAGAAATGCGAGATAATTGTTTCAAGCAAGATAATTATTTCAAGAGACGTAATTCAATTATTTCGAGAAATAAAAGATTATTATTTCAAGATTATTATTTCAAAATCTGAGCAAAATAATAAACGCCAAGCAGAAATAACGAATGCAAGAAATCATAGTCCACTGGACCAAGTGCGAAATGATAAACTGGTCACTCCGATACACACGTGTCGCGAGACTCGGTTAGCTGTCCGAGACCATGAAACTCGATTCGAGCCCACCTGGGGCCCGTCGGCAAAAAGGGGGTGGTCCCCGGCTCGAGCAAAAACAACGGAACCAGCATGACGGATCAACTTGGCAAGAACCAGCGGCTACCTACCGGGTGACAGCGATCTGGTCCTCGATCTCCACGGTGCCCATGCGTCGATAGATCTCGAACAGCATCTTGCTGCCTTTATAAGCGGACCCACGACCGTCGATGTGACCATAAATGACGCTCCTGTTGGTCACCATGTACGACTCGAACCCGAACGAGTTCAACTCGGTCACTCTAACGGAGTTTGGACCTGCGTACCTGCGGGAATGTCCTTCGTTTCAGGATCCATTGAAATCCTCGACTGTCATTCTTCTGATCCGATCCCTTATGGATCTCGTCGACGAGATGGCGACGATTAATAAAATCAACAATTGCGAGATTTTAGAAAATAATCTCATTTACAATTCGTTCATCGTTTATAGTGTTATTTATCTATTTTAATAAACATATTTTTCCCAATGAGCCTGGATACGTGATAAATTAATTGTCAGAATCCACGTGGTCATGTAACAATACCTATGCTCTGGGTCCAAATAGACCCGACGAGCGTTACTAGAAAAGACTATCGACAGAGCTACAGAAATAAGAGAACTTCGCAACGATTTTCTATCTCCAAACCGATCTAATAAATAAACTTTCGCAAACTTCTGTCCCTCTAGCTAGACTCTGATTTAAGAAAATTAAACAAAGAGCTTATCGCGAGTAATTACAATCGCGTTTTAATGAGAAAGGATCCTCGAAAAGATTATTCGTTTGCCTGTTTCAATCTGAATCTGAAAGAAGAACGAACTGTCCGCTCGATCCAATTACTTGTTAATCCCGGCCGTCTCTAAGACGATTTTAATGGCCCCCTCCGGTAGCGCGGCCCGGGGCGATCGGGCATGATCAGTCGAACGGCGCTAATTAAAGGTAACTCACACGTTGATGAGCAGCGGGTAGGACTTGCGCTCGTCGAAGTCGGGCGGCAGATACAGTCTAACCTTGCTGTCGTAGCCGTTCACCCTGACGTCGAGATTCTTGACACGTGGCTGGCGACGACTGGCCAATTTTCGTCGCAGAGATCGGTTCTCCTCCCACAGGTAGAGTGGCTTTTCGTCGGAGTCGAAGATCGCGACGAACATGGGGTCGGGTCCGGCGCAGGACACCGCGTAATAAGTATTGTCAGCGGAGAAATAGGGGTAGACGTAGGAGCAGACGTTGCCTGTGGACAATGCCAAAACACAGTAGTTAATTCTCGGCTTTGAGGATCTTGAGCTGAGAGGACTGGGCGGCCAGGACGATCCGGGGCCAATCGCGTTGTTGTTTCGGAAATGTTATTCTCGACGAATTGTTGCACTGATGGAGTTGTGCTCTTTGTTTTAATTATTATTTGATTATTAAATTATCTAATAACTAGTTTTCTATTATTATTCTATTACTATTTTCACTGCTTTTGTCAAAAATTCCAGTGAATTGGAAATACTGCGTAAAAATCCTGCAATTCTTTAACTACTTTACAGGTGAAATAAATCGGCAGATCGGAGTCCTTTGTTCAAGCAAGAGCTGCTCACCCTCGGGCGTGATGATGTTGCAAGAAATGCATTTGGGCAGCTCGTTACCGTCCAGAGGCACCGAGTACAGGTTCCTCTCGGTGGGTCGGCCGACCCCGGTGCCAACGTAGTAAAGTGTCCCCCTGGTGTGATCGACGGCCGCGATGCTGATCACTTCAGAAGAGTAGGGAGTTAAATCCTTAGGCGAGATCAATTCGCCGTCCATGTACCTGTAGCGGATCGCGTGAACGAACCGACCGACGGTCGGCGAGCTCTCCGTGTGCTGTAGCTCCAAAACGACCACGTATCGATCGTGGTAAACCGGGGGATGTACTCGCAGCCAGCCCTCGGTCTCCGCTTTGTACAGGAGGTTCTCCCCGGCGCCATCAGTTTCGTAGCGTACTAAAATCGACCTGTTCTGGACCCGGTTCGTCCAGGTCGCCATCACGTGTCGGTTCCACCAGTTCACCGTGTACAGGACGTACTCCCTGTCGAGAATCGCGTTTCAAACTCTTTTACCCCTTTACCGTACTCTAACGAGGAAGCCTCGTGGGGATTTCTATTGATAATCCTTTAATAATAAAAACATAATAAAAAAGACACGAATAAAATAAGCTTCTTTAACCCTTTGCCCTGTAATATCGTGTCGGACGGAGATTCGGAACATGATCTATTAAATGAACTATATTCTATCCAGGTTAAATTAATATTTAAACATTGAAATAAGGATTGACATATGATAAATATAAATTTTCTGTTTGAAATTTTTTTAGTAACAAACGAGAGCTACAAAGGGCTAAGTCGGAATCAAATTCTATTTTCTTGTCATCGATATTTGAACGTTCGAGTTGATATAAATGCGTAATGAATATAAATAAATATAAATAAATATAATAAAATTATATGACAAAGGGGCTAAAAACTACAAAGACGATCGGCATCGAGGTTCTCGAGATATTAAAAGACCATTTTTATACAACACCCGTGCTCCACAATTCGTTAAAAAAGTTCTGATTTTGCAGTCCGACAATGCAACGCACACAGTATTATCTCCGAGGATATCATTCCCTTCCGCGGAATTGCTGTAATCTCCTCACAGATAGCAACAACGCTAATTAAGAAAAGGAGGAGTCACGGTATTACGAGAGCATCGGTGCTAAACCCCAGCGTTAAGAATATCTCGTCAGCGTCGATGCCGGCGATAAGATATCAGGGAGCGAGGTGACTAGTGTTACGCGTTGCTCACGAGAGCCGGCCTGTTTGTTCGAAATCATGCTAATCTGACGCGACGGTGATAATGACGACAGGGAAGGCTTCGAGGATACTTACTCGTCGACGACGGGCGGCTGGAGGTTAACCAATTCCGAGGACGGATTATCCAAATCAACGACGGTTAGGGTTACGATCGGGTTTGGACTGCCCGCCTGAAAAGCAACCGTAACTGATTCCAACGTGTTTGTTAGACAAGCGAGAAAGAGAAGCCGACGGGAGCCAGCTGGGAAATTGTGGCGAGCGGAAGCACGGAGGAGGGAGAATCGCGGAGGAAATCTCGGCGATCGAGAGAAAGGAAGTTAATTTTCCTTAACGTTCGTCGAGCATGGGATACAGCGGCGGCGGAGTTGGCCGCTGAGAAAAACCAGGGGGTTAAATGCGAGATAACCCTTTCATCCCCTTTTAAAGCCGGCAACGAGGCCAGTCGGCCGTGTTGAGCTTCCTAATCTGTTCTAGCCGCGACGAATGTCTTCGCCGACCAACAAATCGACTGAAGCGAAGGAACGATTATCTGATCCCGTCGATTTTTCTACACGGAAATCCGTCTTTGACGAAAACAACAACAAGAGCGCGATACGAGGGGTAGGACAGATGTCCCAATTACCGTGCCCTCGGATTAAAAACGTATAGAAAAAGGACAGTGTATAAATTGATGATGTATATTCTTTTAATAAGGCACGATAATTGGGTTAAGATTGCTGCAGAGACTGGGAAGCAACCTTATACAATATACAGGGTGTCCCAAAAGTCACTACTTCTTTTTGATATACTACTTGTGTAACATATTGTCATACTATTGCAATGGTATAAACTGGGACTTTACCTTGTTTATGAAATAAATATTAACATTATTAATATTATTATTAAAATGCGTGGGACTGAATTGTACTGACCAGTCTGCGACAATCGTTAATAATTTTCGAAGGCTTTGAAAATGTGTTGAAGTATAAGGAGCGAACTTCGAACACTTGATATATAATATTTATTAAACGGTGCTAATTTCTGTAAAAATTCTTCTTACGAACGCGAGCCAACGTATTCGCTGAATTTTCGAGGTTCCGGTGTTGCGCGAGGCAGCGACGTTGAAATATAAAACCGTGAATATCTCACGGGGCAAGAAATATTGGACATGTACCACTTCCGTACAAAACGGATCATACATTACATGCCTCTCGTCCAACGAACCGACGATTACAGCCGACAGAGTTATTGCATCTGTTCCGCGAGTCAAG
>CM052157.1:4495831-4506386 GCA_028455555.1 Augochlorella aurata | reverse complement strand
TTATTATTACCGCCTACGAGATTTTCGTGGCTCTCAAGAGAGAGAGAAAGAGAGAGAGAGAGAGAGAGAGAGAGAGAGAAACAGAGAGAGGGAGAGAGAGCTCCGGACACTCGGAGGCTCGCTGTTAAACGACTTTGCACCTCGTTGCCCGTGTTTTCAATTAATTCCTCGGCTCCTTTAATTTTTCTACCCCCTCCGTCCGCCCGCTCCTCACTCTCAGCACCGCAGCTTCCCGTTTGCCGGCCGTTTATCGCGCGCCGGACATAACGATCAGCTTTTCGGTGGTATAAACAGCCAACGGGCCGGTATTTATTCCTCGAGGAACGTAATTATTTTTCGGCGTACTGGCAGCAGTTTAGCAAAACGCGAGCCGAGCCACCCGTTCCACTGTTCCGCGCATTTTACAATTTTATCCGTCGTTTAGCATCGTTCGCGCGGCTTACGAGTGTTAACAGGAATTCTAAGGGAGGCTTGCTAATGCCGTGTTACGTTATAAAACGGACAATAGAAATAATTTCGAGCGTCGAAGTCGACGAGATAGCCCATTTGTGCGTTGAAAAATCAATGGCCGTGGAAAAAATGACGGGAAAATGGAGGCCGCGGGACGTTAAGGGAGAGATCGTTCCGCCGGGATTAATTTCGCGTCGTCGTTTTAAAGACAGCGCGATTCGAGTAATTACGAAAGTTGGGGCAGGCGAGGGGGATGGTGTCGGGCCGGGGATAAAAATCGGGGGAGCGAACACGAGCGAGCCGGGCGCACATAGTTACATAATAAAAGCGTCGAAATCTCGACGCGAGTCTAAGATCTCACGGCTCAGAGGCGTTATATGAAGTCCTTTAAGCCTCGCAGCCCGAGTCTTGGGGGCCGCTGCCCGATCGGAAAGTATTTCTCATTTGGCCTTTGAGGCTGCTCTCAGGATTACCCCCGCTCTCCTCTCGTCCGACCCCTGTCTACCGTTACTCCCGAGCAAGCCCCGACCCCCGGCTCACATCTCCACCGAAGACATCAATAACGCCAACTCGAAACTTTCGCTCTGCTTCGAAGTGTTTCTCTCCTCTGTCCTCGTCTCTCCCTCTATCGCCGTCTCCCTCCCTCGCCCGCGCCGCTCTCCCGCGCTCCCCGCGTCTCTAGCCGCGGCAGGTTTTTTTAAATTTTTTATGGAGCACGTCCAATGGCCCGAAAAGCAATGAACTTTGCTCGAGAAGTGACAAATGGCCATCGCGAACCGGCCACGAAATATGAGGGACAGCGAGCCCGGCTGTAATCTACGCTCCGGAGGACAGGATGGAATCCGGAGACGATTCGTAACGCTGTTTTATTTCTGCGTCGACGTTCCACCGCCCGCTTGCACCACTTTACCGACTTTCTGAATCTGTCGCCGTGGACCCCGCTGACGGCTCGGCCATTTTTATCCCTGCTGGGCCACGGTGAATCGAGCCTCTTAGCGGCAAGTGGCGTATGTAACGTGTATTAGGACATTGTGGAAATTGGACACTCCTGTGATGATTCATGATATATTAGAGACGGTATGTAGTTTGTTCGGAGGAAATAAAGCGAGAGGGTAGCAATTAGGGTAACGTAATTCGAAGGACGAATTGTATTAATTTTAACAGTAACAAACGATGTTGCAACGAATATTCTTATGCTACTATTACACTGAATTGCGACACGTTTTTCTTGTAAAAAGGGAAATAATAAATTGATTCTTTATCTGAAATTAACCAAAAGAAACAATACTGAAAATAATAATAAACAACAAAATTTTATTTCATGAAATCTTCATAATAATTTTTGTTCAATTCAGAAAGATGTAAATCAACCCCAAATATTAAATTTAACTTCATAACTATTCTGAATAATTATAAAATAAAATAATATATTATTTGAAATTATGTTATTTTAAAAAGGGGTCACAGGAATGACAATAACTATAAAATGTTATTTAAAGTGATATTTCAAATAATATCGACCATGATGATTTATGAAAGTTTTCAATTTTCTCTTGGCCGAAGAGAATTTTTGCTTCTCATAGTATTATATATATCATAGTTGTCACAGTATTATTCGTTTTAGTAGATTTTGCGGTAAGTTTTTCGAGGCACACATCTCGTTGCATCCCTTGATATGGCATCGATGTCTTTGCTGTTGCTGGAGACGTTTCCAGGGATACTTCCCTTTCCAGGGGTTGTCAATGTTCGTTCCTCTGTGAAAGGCAAAGTAAATATCACCGAGAATAATTCCTTTGACTCGACTTAGAAAATGTTGCAGTGATCTTTCTAAAGACCGCCAAACCACCATTGAGATCTGCTGTGTGTTGCTTTTAGCGAGGATTCTCGTAATATCATCTCTATAATACTTAAATATTTTTCAGTCGCTACGAAAATAATTCTTGAACTGAATGCTTGAATTTTTTAATTAATGTAACTTTTTCTTCAAACTTTTATCTCATAATTAATGACGACATAAAGTTTTAGAGTGGATAATTTCGATTTTATATAGATTTTGAATTTTATATAGATTTTTAATTTTATACAGATTTTTAATTCTATACAGATTTATAAATTTATATAAATATTAAATTTTATGTAAACGCTGTTCAAAGGTCGAAACTAGAATCTTCTCCGACTGCGTCCGAATGAAAAATCTATTAATAACAGTTTTCAAAATTCCTACAAACTGGAGGAATAGATGCGCACGCGAATACAAGTCGCACGTTGAAAAGCGGCTTTTTAGCTCTGTCTAGGTGTACGAACGTAAATAATAGGAGCACCCCGTACGTCGACCAGTCATGCATGTGAAATATATGTAAGTAGTGGGCGCACGGCCTGGAATTTGATCGAGGCCATAACTCTCACTATTAAATATTCATTCAGTATTGACTAATAGATGCACTATCTGTCGGGCTGGTAGTGGCCCAACACGTGCAACGAAATATATGTGTACATATACGTGTATAGGCTCGCGCTGGATGAGCCGATATCGTTTGAAAATGTCGGGTCGATCGCGAAGAGGAACTTCGGTCGGGGGAAATAATCCTGGGCGCGACTAATAATCGTTATTTGCAACAATTTCCACGGCGATGGATAATAAACTGTTTTCTTAAATTAATAATCTCTTTCTTTTCAATCATGTTTAAAAAAGATACTCTTTATATATATATATATATACATATTAAAATTGATTTAATACCGTGAGGTATTAGGGTGGTTCGATACATGTTTCTAAAGAATTTGGGGGATGCTTTGGTCTTTATATTTGATCAATTATGCAGATTTACTGATCAGATTTCGCGGCAGCTGTCAAATCCCTTCAGACTTTCCCGATCACTCTTGACTTTTCTGTTTACAGTAATTCCGACCACCGTAATTGAATACGCAGCTAATTAAATCGTCGAAGTACGCGGATCGAAGCGGGTGCATTAGTCAAACAGCGGTTAGAGTGTATGCAGTCCGACCATTGTACTCAACGCGTTAAATTAAACCAGAGTTGGGCAAAATTTTATTCGGACGACGGAGAGAAGATAAAGGTAAAGAACATTTTATTCTCGCTATCGAATACTTAGTTGAATCAATATTGATCTACGTAAAAATTTATACGAATGCAATTTTAGTCGATACTGTCGGATAAATATTCAATGCAATAAAGACTTGTCTGAATAAAATTGTATTCAAGTAAGAATTTATTCGAATAAGAATTCATTCGAATGAGATTTAATTAATCAATTATTTTATTAATTTAATAAATATTTTTATGTTATCATTGATATCCTTATGATATCTTTAATAATGACAAGCATCGAAATTCTGTGCACGCAACAGTGGCGAATATTCGCAAATTCAACGATCTCTAAAAACTTCAACAAATTTTTATATTCACTAAAATTGCCATAGATTTAAAGACCGAAGCTTCCTCTTTCCAACGACCACCCAAAACTCAAAGTACGATTTTTTTTAGCTACTTTACAGAACAGAAATGAGCAACAAGCATACACGCTCTAAGACGAAAAGTTAGCGACACACCTTCCAATCAAAACTTAATAAAACAGTAAAAAAAAGTCGTGCTATAAATTTTCTAAGTTTATTGGAAAGAGGAAGCTTCAATCTTCAAATCTATGATATTTTAAGCTTAGAGGAAAATTTTTTAACGATTTCACATATGTTTCAAAATGTACCATTTTCGAGCAGAAAGGTGCATTCAGATTTGCACTGATTATGTATCACAAAGAAATCTTAAAAAAGAAATAAATAATATATTACGAAAGCAGAGTCTTCTAGCTTCAAAAATAGCCTAAATTTAAGACCGTGCAAATCTTTTTTACGAAATGATAACAGTTCAAATACAGAGGACTTTTCCCAGAAAATTCCGCGTTCAAATAGCCTCGCCGCGTTTCTACTTATTTCGACGCGAAATGGCGTCGACCGCAACAATGTTACGCGACTGGAGGATCGAGTACGCGTTGCGCAAACCGAAATGCAACCATTTACATTTGTCATGCAAATGGAGAATCGAATCGTCCGGCGGCGGCCCCGGCCAAATTTTCCGCCGGAGATATTACATCACGACAGATGTCGAATGGTAGCAAACAAAAACGGCCCGGAAAAAGGGCGAGGGTCGGTGGGAGTAGGTGGGAGGAGTGGGGGGATGGGGTCGAGTTACCCTTTATTTCTTTATTGACGGCATGGGAATACGACACGCGCATTCGGCCACCGTTAATACCGAATATCCGAAAGTAATTATTCAAATTGATTATCCGACCGGCATTTGCATGTTCATTCGGGGAACGACGATACGATCTTTTTTTGCGAGCGAATTTCTTTCTTCTCTCTCTCTCTCTCTCTTTTTTCACGCGTTGTAAACGATGCCCCGCGTATAGAATATTCAAATTCGATCGATCGATCGGCGACCCTCGCAAATGAAATAATTGATTTTTTAAAACCCCTCCGCGCGAACGTTAATTGATGCCGCGATAAACTTGATTTCAATGCCGAGACCCGTAATCACCGAATTTATTCCGCGAGCGAATGAAGATTTGCGAGCCACCTCTGCACGCATCCGTGGAACAATTAGTGTCGTTAAAGCGGGAACAAAATGGCGACCGATACATGCTGTTCTCTTAAATATCTGCGAAATTTGTCGCGGCTTTCTGTCGCATCGTTGCTCACTTTCGTTTCGAGCTGATTCTAATCAACGATATTATATGAAATTAGAAATATTTAGGCCATATTTTTTAAATATTTTTATTTATAAAATATTTTATGTTTTTTATATTTTATATTTTTATTTTTTAATATTTCATATTTGTCGGCTAAGAAGTTGATAGTCAGAGAATAATAGCTCTATTATTTTTAACAAGAGTTTTACCGTAGGAAGTTACGTTCTGTTGCAAATATTGTAAATATTAATTTCTGGTTGACCTTTAATTCGATCAGAGTTTTTAATTTTTATTTAAAGAATATTTTTTCATTTTTACCTTCCACTAGAACGCGACTTAATATTTCCCCTATTACCCGCCTCAATTCAAAAATCAATAAAATTATGAAAATATCTTTTAAGCTTACTTGAACTGAGTTTACCATTATTATTATTATTATTATTATTATTATTATTTATTTTCAAATTTTGAAGATACTGCCCGTCCCATTTTTGGAACGGACGAACTACCGCAGATATAAAAAAAAACCTAATATTATAAATTTCAACATATATTATAACAAAAAGGAAAATGGCTAGTATTAGGTAAAAATGCGTCAATATTTATTATTGTATTAAAGAGACGAATCTCAAGGAGATTATTATTTTCAATGAACATGATTTTGCTACAGCAAGAATAACAGTTATTACAAATCGGTTTTCGGTGTTCGAAAATTGTCAATATTTTTTGGAAGTTTGAACCGACTTCGTGTACAGTGTTTGCAATTTCCGAAGATGCGATTAATATTTGCGAACGGTGTACATAGAGACCCGCGGAATCGAGACATCCGGGGCAGATTCTGTCGAGTTAGCTACCCCGCGAAAGATTATTGACCCGGACGGTTTTCATTGGTAATTTCCAAGAGGATATTCGGAGGAGATTCCCTGAGGACCAAACCGGTTGTGTTTCTTGTTTTATCAATCATGAATTTCCTCGATAATCGTTTCGTTATCGGTTCCCCCGACGTAACTGGCCTCTAGAAGACCGTACATAGGACCGTCGCGAACCTTCCCTCTTTGGATACCCTTTTTATCTTCGAAACATCCTTATGAACTTTGCTTCCAGCTTCCCTGTCAATCGATACCACGGCACTTCTTCTCTTTGTCTATTCCCCTTCCTTTAATCTGCTGACGAAGTGTGTGGAATAGTAAAAATTAACATTAGCAAATTTAAATAGATTGCATATGCTATACATTCATTTCAGCAGAATCTTATAACGCATTATTATCAACTTGTTAATATTATTTATCTCCATTTAACTAAAATTATTTATTTGGATTATTTATTTGGAGCTTGTCATGAAAATATATCGTTTACAAAATCAATACGGTATTAATTTTTACATGGAAGTTAAATGTTAATACTTCAATTGCAAAATATTTCAGGAAAGTTACATTTACAAAGAAAGTTAAGAACTTTAAAAAGAATTTTAAATATTTAAAATATAAAGTATAAAGCTTAAAAGAAATTCATAAATTTTCGTTCTATTGATTGCGATTGAGGGGAAGAATTATTATTTTATGCCACGATCTACGATCTACGATCACCATCGTTGACCGGCTACAAAATGCGTTTATCATTTCGTAATAGTTGGCTAGGTTTAGGGTAGAATTTATATCTGAAAAGACGCATCGAATTCCGCCGATTCGCGCGGTATAAGATCGCCAAGAGACCGCGAAATAGTATTAAAAAGTTTCTTCCCCCTCTGGTAGCCGTGCGCAAAAATAATGTTGAGCAAAACGAGCAATCGAAATTGCGGTAACAACTGAAAAAGCTCGGGAATGCGCGTGCATGAAAAGGAATTCGAACCTTTACTCCATTGTTACATTAAGCAACATTTTTTAGAAAACTGAACGGAACAGGGGAAACATTGCAGTGGTATCCTCTGAGATCTCTCGCGAGCTAAATTTTCGCTACTCCATCGTGCAGTTCCAAAAATGAGACTTCTAATTATGTACGCAGAGGTACTGCAATAGATTTCCGTGGAATTTTTTACCATTCGAAATAGTCAACAGCGTTTCATCGGACAGAGAATTCCGACTGTTAATTTGTACAATAATGTATCGTTAACCGTGTGCTATTAACAGGTAATTTGATGAATTTCTGATAGAGATTATTTAAAAAACAGCAACTAAAAAATCTAAAAAATAGTAAAGGCGTTATAAAAATTTAATTTAAGCTAATTCATAAAAATAATTAACTATGGAAATACATTTAACTATGGAAATAAATTTCTGTGGAAATTCAGTCTATGAAAAATCGTTTCTATCGGAACAATTATTCAGAAAAAGAGCAAACTGTAAAGACAGAAAAATTTGAGAATATTCTTACATTCGTCCTATTTTACGAAAATTATTAACAAAAGAAATACGTTTCTATTTAATTTATATTTCGAAAATTCGACACCGAGATCCGCGCGAAAAACGTGGATCCGAATCTTCACGAATTTCGCAAACAGTGTCTAAACATCCCGAAATGGTTTTAATTTGTCAATTACTCCCCTCGAAGCTGCTTTACCTCTGAAAAATGCGAAGCGCACGTTTCACCATGGATACGCTGAATACAGAATTTAGCAGCGCGCGAATTATTATATTTCATTTCCAACGACGCCGCACAGTCGACATCCGAGTGCAAATGATTACCTCGCAGCTGCTTATTTTTCCTGGCAAATGCATAATGTCGTCGGCGGGAAATCGCCGGTAGCGCCGCGGGAAATAGGAAACGGTGAAATACGGGCGAAATCGAGGACTCGTGTATCATTTCGGCTAACGAATAACTTATTCCCCGTAATTCCGGATCGCGGCCGCATCGGCACCAGGTGAAAATATCGGGGCCGAAAAAAAGGTCAGCCCGGCCGGATTAAAAAAGGTCAGCGCTCGAAATGGTCGGCGGCGAATAGGAGAATCTCTCGGTAAAAGCGCGGCGTGAAACAGAATTTCGAGTTTTATTTCGCGCGATAACGCTAAACAACTTTTCCCGCGATTCCCTATGAACCGTCAACAATTTATTGAACGCAGCACGAGCGTATCGGTGACGTTTATTCGGCCCGGAACGTTTTGCCCCGCAGCTGGCTGGCTCGTCCCTTTTCGTCAGTCGTCGATGTAACTCTCCTTCTTCCACCAGCGCGTGTAATCCTTTTTCCTCTTTTCCGCCTCTTCCTTCCGCTTTTCCTCTCTATCTCCATCTCCCTCTCTTTCTCCCTCTCTCTCTCTCTCTCTCTCTCTCTCTATCTCCCTCTCTTTCTCTCTCTCGTTCTCTTTCTCTCATTCTCTCGTTCTCTCTCTCTCTCCCCGCCGCTCTCTGTCTTCCTTTTTTTTTAATTTTCCGTAACCAGTCCGGTCGGTGCGGTCTGTCGTCGGTGAAATTGTCGAAATCGATCGACCGTTTTCGATGACCAGTCCCACGAGTGTGTCCGCGGGAAATCCACTTAAATACACTGGCCCATTTTTACTCACACAGTACAGGCGAATTGAAACACGATTCTTTTCGGCCACCGTCGACAAAAAAAACGAGCCGAGGATCCCGCCGAATGAAAACCGTTCACCGACGGCGAGAAATATTAATACAGTTATACACCGGCTCTCGACGACGGCTACGACAGCTTTCACGCTGATTTCCTTTCGCACCCATCCACGTTAAGTGGCCGGTGTATTGTTTTCACGCCCTACGGATGATTGACTAAAGAATTTTAATAGACCATTAACGACGGCGTCCGGCGCCGCTAATTGCGATTTTCAGGCGATGGAGGAAATTGAAAAGGCTCTGGAAATGTTCACGAAAATAATATTTTCAGTCGATGTAGAAAATTGAAAACGTGCAAAATTGGAATTGGTGACGTCGGATGCTGTTTATAATAATGTTTTATGCGATCACATAACCTCAATTCGAGTGACTTTGATTGTAGGAGCGAAGAAGTCGCACTTCCCGATTCTTCATTTATTTAAATACTGTTACAATAGAAATTACAGCTTATGAAAATCTCATTCGCGTTAAGCGCGTTTTTCGACAGCGATGAGCTAATTTAATGCATAAATTTCGGTGCAATTTAATCGCGAGTTACAGTCTGCTGGGAAACTTTTAACGGAGGGAATAAAATTGCGTTTCATTATTTCGATGTCAGTTTATATAATTTATTTTCACGTTACAAAACAAATATTTTACTATACTTATACAAATTTTCTACAATTTTATATTATTTAATATGCGCTTGCTGCGAGTAAAGACATTATTATGAATATATAATTTATTTTCGTATTAAAAATGAATTTTTTACTATATCCATAAGAATTCTCTAAAATTTCGTATTATTTAATAAACCTTTATCGCGAGCAACGACATTATGATTTATAAATACGTAATTTATTTTCATATTAAAAATGAATTTTTTACTCCAGCCATAAGAATTCTCTAAAATTTCATGTTATTTAACAAACATTTGCTACGAGTAAAGATATTACAATTTAAATCATTTGGCAATCGTAAATCAAGCGCATTTATCTGCCTCGGTGCCAGAAACGAACAATAACTAATAAACAATAGTGTTCTCGTCTCGGATGCTAAATTATCGTCTCCGCGTGAATTTCAATAACGCCCGACGAATGTGCGAAATTCGGGGTGCACATATTAACGCCTTAACAAGGCGGGGGATGTTGTTTCGCGGGAAATCCGAGCGATGTGATCCGCTCGCATCAATTCGCAAGCCCTCGCGTCAGATTTAAGTGCCATCGATAAATCAGTGTCTGGCGATGTCTGCCGTGACGTTTAAATAGTCGCTTGTGCACAATGAATGACGTGCCGTAGCATCGAATTTCTATGTGACCAATAAAGTAGGCGAAAACATATGTGTGTCAGCCGGCGGCCCGTCAAATTTTCATAATGGCGGCTGTCATAAACGACGGCCAGACGAATCTCGACATGTATCTCGCACAATATCGCCGCATTACCGTGTATTCATCGGAATCGTGCAACGAACACGCAGCCTGCTCCTAATACGGACTATTATAGTTAATTTGGAAACCGATGCGAAACTAAATCAGAGTGCCGCGCTCGGCCCGCTGCGAATTTCGACGTCATTGTCTGCGCGCGATAAAAATCGCTGCGCCGCTGCAATATTTGCTTTACGTTTCAACGATATCATTTACGAATTGCTATCTACCGATTTATTTATACTTATTTCTTTATATCTCAGTATTGTAATAATGTGTATTGTTATAAAATATATATAATATAAAAATATAATATAATATAATGCAATATAATATGTAATATAGCACAGTATAGTATAGTATCACATAGCATAGCATAGCATAGCATAGCATAGTATTACTAGCATAGAATAGCATAGTATATAGTATAATATAATA
>CM052157.1:4463830-4479314 GCA_028455555.1 Augochlorella aurata | reverse complement strand
TTACCGACTAATAATCCGGTTAAAATCGCCGATGACTAAATCCGATAAACGCGACGAACAAACGAAGGTTGAAATAAAATATTTACCCGCGTCCCCGAAACTGGCATCGAATAATTGTCCCGGTAATGGCATTGCCCCTCGGGAAAGACCTTCTACCAGAAGTAGATCGAAACGGTTAAATAATTTAGCTTTACGACGAAATGATTTAGTTTTCCGCGGAGAAATCGGTGGCCGCGAGACGCCGGCGTCGCCAGGATTCAGCGTGACTGTCGCCGCCCGGCCATAATTGGCTCGTTAAAGGCGGCGCTGTTTTTCAAACTGTCGCGGCAATGTGGTCTTTATTTGGTGCATTGTCGACAGAGAGCCTAGTCACGGCATTGGATTCCCAGTTCACGTACGGTGAGGCCCCGAGAAACGAGCCAAATCGCCAGAATGGAACCGTTGTATCCCCGACGATGGAGGATTGCAACGAGTTGCTGGAACTGGCTGCCCAGGGCGGGATACAATTCGTGCGGGCCACCGAGGATGGTCGTTACGAGGTGATGAAACGGATCGATCATGATTTTCACACTTATTCCTGGCCCGGCGTTGCCGCCTTGGCCAATATGATCTCTCGCGGAGACTCTCCGCTGCGCTCGGTGGTCCGGCAATTCGTAGCTAAAAGTCAAATTTTCTATTCAAAAGATCGTTTCTCGTTTGACGTAAGGACTTATCGAAATCCAAAATTAGCAGTCTCAATAATCTTCAAATCGACTCTGAAATTCATTATTTTTATTATTCACTATAGAACAGCAAATGCATTTCTATATATGCCGACAATTATATTTATTTATACATGTTATAAATTTTAACTCGTCGAGAGAAAATTTTTTTTTTTATTAATCTATACTTTCAGAAGGCTTATATAACATAAGAGCTTTCGATTGTAATAATTAACCCTTTGCACTCGGAGCTATTTTAATTCGAAAACATGTTTTATGATTTCTATTTGATATGATTTATTGCGATTTATGCAAATGAAATTGAGCGCAAGTATTTACAATATTAACAATCATTTAATAAAGATTAATATAAACGAATCTGATATTATTGCAAGGATTTTTAAAAATGTTATATCAATTTTTAGTGGCGCCTCTGAGTCGCCACTCGAGTGCAAAGGGTTAATAGTGTGTTAAAATTTATAGCGTGCCTTTTACTTCAGCACTTAAATGTTAGAAAAGGACAGGATTTTATTTTAAAAAAAAAATGGAATAATATTCCTACTTGACTTTATTATTAGAAATCGCCATCCCCAGTCGGTACGGCAAGGGGTTAAGAGACGATCGCAGTATTTCGACGAAAGTCGGCTGCCGTCGAGCCGGTTGTCAGTCATTTCACCGTGTTAACTTGGCAATTAGGTGATGACGAACAGCGAGGCGCGCGATTTGATGGCGCAGAACGCTCACGACGTGACGATCCTCGACGGCGACGAAGCGGACGCGATCAATGTGGTGAACACACGTGGCAACGGGGAGGTGATCATCGGGGATTCGGATAATCAGATCATGGTACTTAACTCGGCCTCGGCGCAGAAACCCATACCGATGGATGGCATCGAGATCCTCGAGGACAAAGACATCAGGATCCTCGACATCAAGAGCCTCGACGACCGTTTCGTCGACGGTATCAGTTTCCTCTCGCAGCCGAAAATCGACGATTTAATCCTCGGCCCGAAATCGTTGTCCATTGACGCCGGCCTGGCCGTCAACGAGCACGACGACGAAGGTGAACATTCCGCTCCAACGTCTCTTACATGTTTCTGCATTCTGCGAGATGTTCGAGCAGTTCCGAACAATTTAGAGACCGCCGGTTCAGTGAAAAATGTTGTGACCTTTAACCCTTTGCACTCGCAGAATATTCTGTCTATTTGCTCAGTATTTCTACGCATTTGTTCAATGATAAGTAAACGCGGAATGAAAATGTTGCTCAGAGATTTCTTTCTTTCTTTAACAATTTTATCCAGTTAAAAATGTTGCATTTCTCAGTCGTTTTCATTTTATTACTGTTTCAAGTTGCACTTGCTTATTTTTGTCGCATAAAATCCGCAGACTGAGCGACTCTTCGGTAATATTTAGTTATAAACAATGCTTTGGAGAAAAATATAAGATGATTTAAATAATAAATGGACAGGGAGAGAAATGAGTGAGTGAAATTTCAAGCAACGAAAATATTAGAAGAATTTAAGGGCGTGTTTGCATTTTCAATTCGCTGAAATCAGTAAAGAAAGATATTTATATTTATATTTATTGCAATTTTTATTTCGCGAAAATTGTTAATTTTAAAAGTACATTGCCTATCAATAATGTTGTTATTATCCTTAAGAAGAGATATTCAAGTGTAAAGGGTTAAATCATTCAATATTGAACCCCTTTTGCTTGTTCTAATATTTATCTGGCAGAAAATTATTCGAACAATTAAAATGTCCATTATTATGGACAATTAGAAATTGGAACAACGTCTTTGACAATACGGCGAAGCTCGAGGACAGTGACTCGGCTCTAAATTGTTCGATCGTTTAGTAACTATACTGTATAACTATACTCGCGATCGAGACGAGTATGTTGAAATATGAATCCGCTGACTTTTATGATAGGTATAGGAGTACCCTCGAGTCAACAAGAGTTAACAAACATTCTCAGTCACCGAAGCGACATTTCCACTTTGTCAACCACCTCGCAACCTTCGATATCCTCCCTGTTATTGAAAAATCATCCCCCCTTGTCGCTTCCGTATTTGAAGAGCAACACTAGTTTAACTGAGGATCTGAACATTCTCGGTAGTTCAACGATGGAGGATCATCACTCGGTCTATGAAACGAAGATGAAACTGTCATCCGTTTTCGACGACAGTGAACCCGACGGGGGTTTGATGCCCATTGGCCAATCGGACATGAAGATTCTGGGAACGACGCATCAGAGCAACAAGGTAATCTCCTCGCAATCGCCACTGCTTAACATTTATTCTGATTTATATACATATATATTTGTTATCAATATTTAATTTTTTTTCATTGAATTTTCACTTATTTCTACGCTGTTTTATTTATATTATTTATTTTGAATTTTTTAACCCACGTCCGTCCCTCACAATCTGTCCTTTGGTTTGTTTATTTATTTATTTATTTGTGTATATATTTATATATTTATTTATACATACAGGGGTTGTTGATCCTACCAAAGAAATTGAATCTTAACTTTTGTCTACAATGTTTTATGAAGTCGAACGTTATAAATTGTAACAATATCGTCAGAAATTCGCAAAATCAGCAGTCCACTAATTAACACGTTGACTGTCGTGGGGGTCACCGGTGACCGGCGCTCGACTTGAGTATAGCGTCGTGGGGGCCACCGGTGACCGGCGACGCAGCAAATAATAATAAAAATAATAATTAGAATAAATATGGATAAAGGAGGGTCGCAAAAATTGTCTACAGCGCCGGTCACCGGTGACTTCCAGAAAAATCCTTCGAACATGATTTTATAACTCACTTTACTCGCTGTAAATAATATTTCGACATAATATGCATCGCATAATGAAAAATTCACGTTGGCGCCATTACCATGGAAAATGGTTTCGGGCTATTTCGCATGAACGGTGTATAATTTCGCGCGAAGGTTCTCGGCGCGAAGACGAGCAACAGCCTGCCGCCGTCGACGCTGTTCTCCGGCCTCGGCGAGGTGAAGATCCTGGGCCCGAAGAACCACAGCCAGGAGATCATGGCGTCGCAGTACTCGAACGTGAAGCTGCTGACCCCGTACGAACAGTTCCTGAAGAGCACCGCGGCGAACACGAACGGCTGCGAGACGAACGTCGTGAACACGTCCGGCGGCTGTCGGAAGGAGGTGAAAATTCTAGGGAAGAAGCTGGGCACCGGCATCATCACCAGCACGGAGGACGGCAGCGTGGTCGAGGTGGTGGAGGAGAAGACCAAGCTGGTAACAGATTCCCCTGATTGTTGTAATTTCACGGGGTGCTTCGGTTGCGAATTCTTGAGGTCCCAGGAGCAAAATAACGTGAACTTCTATTCGATCGACATGCAGTTGTATCAGCAGCTGCTGGAGTCGCAAATCGACGAAATGCAGCATCAGACAGACTTCTGAACCGACGACCGATCGGCTCGTTGCGCGACTGTGGTTTCCATCGAGAAGTAGCCATTTTAGTTTGCCCATGGTGTAAATGTTCGGTCTCTTGGAAACCACGTTGCGCGCATTAATAGCGAAATTTTAGTTAGACTAATTTATTTCTGTCAGGACTCTGTCCGCGCTCGTGCTCTCGCGCGTGCTATTTTTTTTACATATTTTTTTACATTGTACTGCTAGCAATAAACTGTGAACATACTCGTTCGTTAACGAACTCGATTTATTCCCGAACTACTTCCAGCCCGTTTAACAGAGTCGCGGGCTTTTTCGTTCATGGAGGAATAAATGGACTGCGGATTTTATGCATTTACGATCGGAATGATTAGAGAACGACGCGTCTTTATCTGCGTTCTGTTTGCACCCGATCGACGAGTCGCGTTTCTATTTTCAGTCCATTATCGAATCGTCGCAATTACGAGAGCTTTCGTAAATTTCTCGTTATTCTGTCGTCGCAGTCGTAATTAATCATTTTAAACGAACTCGTAATTATTCTTGAAAGATGATGGACAGCGAAGGAGGGCTATGCAACAGCGCGGAGAGCACTGTGATCTCGTCGCCCCGGTTGGAAGGGCAAATAACAGAAAATACCGAGTCTGACAGCTTCTTGATTCAAGTAAAGACAATTTATAATAACTCGACTGCCGGTGTTTATGCAAACCTTTTCACATCCCTTGATCCTTTATCTTCCTGCCAGCATTTAATTATTTTCTAATTTATTTTTTCCAATTCTCAATTTTTATTATATTAACCATTGCGCAATTTTAATCGCCGCATAATAGATTTGCAAAATTAAATTAACTGTGAAATATTCAACGACAGTTATTGAAAATAAAAATTCCTGAATCTAGAAAATTAAATATGATACTTTCGTATTTAATTTTAAATATAATAATTTCGTTAATAGGTTATTTATGTTCTTTACATGGATTTTGATAACGGTGGAATAAATTTTGTGTAGATTCGGGGAAAATGATTTATATTTACTGGATCATTATCGAGATTTCGATCCGTTATAATGCAACGGGTTAATAGCTTGACTTTCGCATTAGCAGCGATAGTAATTCTGTTTCTATTATCAATAATAAGTGAAATATTAAGCAAATGGCTTGAGTACGTTTGCTCAGAATGCATAAACATCCACAGTCCGATTAACCCTTAACAACCCTGCATGCATTTGTGCCGTAACTGATCGATAATGGTCAATAAGCAGCGCGGAAATTGACCGACATGCTATGTTTAACGTTAAACAGGAATCAAATCCTGCTCTCCTATTATCAATATTTAAACGTCCAAGTAAAGATTGGCATTCGACAAACGGGCGAGTCGGAATAAAATCAGTGTAAGTCCAGTTTTCCTTGAAAATTAATTATTAGCCGGAAACGCAACTTTGTTGCAGGCTATTTCGGTCGACGAATCAATACCGCCGATTTATTCGTAAATAAACAATAGATAACAGCGCTTAAATCGACCTTGAAATGACTAAACAAAATTACGATCGGAAGGAATTGTTTTTCTAAAAGTTCTTTTAAATCTTTTGAATTGTTTTTCTAACTTTTTATTTCGTTTCACTTCTTTTGTTTTTATTAGTTCACTTCAGAAACTCGTTTGCATGTTATCTAAATTTTAACACTTTCACGACCACGCTGGAAACCTAAAAATTGCATAAAATTGTTTTATTCAGTTTAATAAAAATTTCATTTCTTCAATATTCATACCCCGAGGAGATCTTAATAAAATTCATAAATTATAATGTCGACTAAGTTTCTCTTAAACGACTTAATTTAAAACGGGGAGATCTCCCCATTCGGTCGATGGACTTGCACTGATCTGCTTCCAACCACGAATCGCCTTTCTCATTTACAAAAGTAAGAGGTATACAAATAATAGTATAAATTAATTAATAGTATAAACTATTAATAGTATAAATAACAGTATAATAATCAAACGTAGCCGCGAAAACGAGCAACATTTCCATAAACAATTTCCTCGAACGATGTTTGCAATCGATCTGGCGTGCAAATCGCTCGTAAGACCGGCGGGTTGTTAAGGGTCGAAGACAGTGTGCCGGATCGCTTGAACAAAGAACCTTTTGCCCAATCAATGCAGGCCTGCAGTCCGTGCGGCTCAGACTTTCTGAATTTCGAGAACCGTCTGAAAGACGCCTCTCCCGGCAGCCATTTCGAGCCAGCCCAAAAGGATTCCAGAGACAGCTTCGGCTCCACCGGCGGCCTACCCGATCTCGATTGATGAAGAATCCAATTCTTCCGCGCACGCCCCCGCGTGCCGCCGTCCCCGACATCTCCCTTTTTAGTCTTACCTCGCCGCCGCGAAAGAGTTCCGAGAGACGTCGAAACTTCGCCGGGCGACCGTGGAAATCTCTCCCGTGGCTGCGAACGATTCAATTAGAGCACTTTGGCCCGTGCGAATCGCACGTGCGAGAACGGGACCGCCGTGCTTCCGAATTCTACGATCCTCCCGTCTCCCGGGCTCCCGTGCAATTAGCTGAATTTTGTTTTTAGGCACCGTCGGTCGCGAAACTTTCGCCACCTCAATTTTCATTCGCAACCTGTCAAATGAAATTTCTGATTTTTAAACACTTCGACTTGGTATTAACGATTTTAACGATAATAACGACGCAGTGGAACCTTGGTAGTGAGGCTAGTTAGACGCGGTTACTGTGGAGCGAGTTACTGTGCTTTGGCTTCTTCTCGGGTATAGTTAATATATATATTTATATTTATTGAATGGGACATGTTATATTTTTCTGATTTTTAAATAGTCGAAATGAAAGGATAGGAAGTGAAATTATACAAGTTAATTATATCGGTTACTGTAGAGTGTTCAATTACTGTGCCTTTGGTTAGTTCTCGAGTATCATTAATATATTTATTGAATACGGCATTTTATTTTTAAATTAAGGAAATAGAAGTTAATTATGCTAGTAAGTAACCCCATAGCAAACGGCTCCACTGAACTAAGTAGAATATAGATAATTGTTAAAATCAATTGTTAATAAAGAATTCTCGATGATAAAGAATTCACCTACCAGAGGGGTCGGATATTAGAGGTTCCACTGTGGTTTAAAATGTTAACGTGCGCGACAGTTGATACATTTTTAACAATTTTGCACTGCGCAGATACCGATGAGACTCGTCCCAATTGTTCACACATGTTCAATGTTTCTGGCGGGAAATTCAAAGCGTTCAAAGCGCAAATCTGCTTCTACTATCTACCATCTACTATCAACCATCACGTGGAATTCGCGGGTCCAACTTGTAACTTCGACACAATTTAGCTAAGGAAAGTGAAACTGGGAAGTTGAAATTGACCGAAGTAACTTGCGAGTGTTAATCACTCATTAACAATCAAATTTAGCGTGCTCGAATATTTTGATTAATCCGAACCTGCTCAAAGAATAACGAACACGGCAGCCTTCTTACTATACTTACACATATTAATATTAATTATTACATTTTTTAGTCATTATCATTAATTCTTACAGTCTTTTCCAAGAGTTGAAATTAATTGATTTTGCGAATGAAATTGAAATTGGACATTCGGGTTCTTTTTAGTTGAAATGTGTAAAGAAAATTTGGTGTACTCGGTTAATATACCGCAAGGAGATCTTTTTAAAATACTGAAGTAGGGTTGCGAACTTTCGGGACCGACCGTGCAGCGAATCATTAGTTCCTCGATTTACTAGAATTAACAATCGCGACCTTTCGCAAAGCTACGCGGACGTAATAAATCGAAATCGGCGAACAGCCTCGATCAATTATCGCGGCTCGAACAATCGCGTGCGTCGCGAGAGCGTCGAGCGATAAATCCGAATATAATCTAATAATCTTTCCGTAAAAATCCGGCAATTCCCGTGGAAATCTGCGAATTCCTGCAAGAGCTCCGAATCTCTGTAAAAATCTAAAAGTTCCGAAAATCGCGGAAATTTTCAGCGGCCGGCGACCGCAGCGCCGCCGCTCGCCGAATTTATTTTCGCTCGCGAAAAATAATAATCGGGAAACAGAGCGGCCAAAGCCGCCGAACGCGGCAATACTTTCTGTGACACTCGAATATTTACATTCTCAGGAGGCAAAGCAATTTCGGGCTCTCGAAAAGGAATTTTATTGGAAATTGGATCGACGGGATGAAGTTAGAACGAATTTACTCTCTCTCCCTCTTTCTCCCTCTCTCTCTCTCGCGAGCTCTCCCTCTATGGCTCTCTGCCCCTCTCTCTACCTCTATCTCTCTGTCTCTCTCTTTTTTAAACTTGACAAAATGTATTTCGTATATTGAATAGTGTTTTTATATTTGAGATTTACGGTTTGCTCGCGCGGCCGGAGCTTACCGAATGAAATCCAAATAAAACGGAGAGGAAATAACGGGGGCAAAAATGGATACCGACGCGAATATCGAGGAGTCCTCCAGGACAGCGTGCATTATACCGTGGCATCGGGTATGCAAACGAGGCTCGTAACTCGCGCGGATGCTAATGATTTTACACGCGCGAGAAAAAGGCTTGTATTTTCCCGCGTCGCCGCCCCGGGGCCGCCACCCCGCGCCCCCTCGCCTGTATATTTCGATTTTCCCGCACGTGCACGCGTCCCCCGTTCGAGCACGCGTTGTTGGTTATTCCAAGTTACTATCTTAACGTGGACGATTACATTGTGTACATTCGAGTAGCATTTTATATTTGAATTTCGAGGTTGGAGAATAAATTGTATGCACAAAACAATACGGCGAGTACGCAGTTCGCTTTTATCGGCCGACAGGGCGTTCCGGCGCTCTGCTTTACAGCCGAGGACCCGTCCGACGCTGGGGGTGAGTCTGGTGAATTAGCGGCCGTGCTGATTGCCAGGTTACCTCGTTCGGAAAATTAAAGGTCCGCTAGCCGCGGATTCTAGGATCACCCTTCAGTTTGATTTAATCGATTACTCCCCTAGGGCGAGCTAAACATTTCTTGACCCAATACTCGCCATTGTCCTTTTCTAGGACGCGTATTGAAATTTATAGTATTAGCCTCTTTTATATCTTTTATTTTATATAGTTTAGTTCATCCGTTCAATACTCGGAAAATAATAATGACGATAAATTCAGTTTAAGTGAGCTTAAAATAAAAGCTGTATTTTTGTAACTTTATTTATTTTTGAATTGTGGCCGGTATTGGGTCAAGCGCACAGGTTTATTTCATTCAACGGAATTATTCGATGGCACTGCAAACGTTATTACAATTCATTTTCGAAGACCATCTGCAATATATTTAGTTACTTGGTAATAATTTCTACCAATTTTAATTCGGTTTTTCTCGATCTTACAAATAAATGAAGTATTTAAAGATGGTGTCCCATAATAATCGATTTATCGAAATATATTTTATTCTACATAGCTTAAAAATACCACGGTTTAAAAATAAACTGTTCAAAGTCAGTTTATCACACCTTATTAAGCGACGAATATCAACCGCAAAATACCCACAGCATCCACCATTTAATTAATGAAATGAAAGCTAAAAATTTAAGATTTACTCGCTAAAAATTAGTTTAATTCTTAAAAATAATTTTAATTTACTTTAATTAGTTAAAAATTACTGTCACCCGTGTGCGACCGACGCGGCGTCCAACGCGTTAATTAAAAAAACCTCGCAATGAAAGGACGACTTTTCGTATAATTGTGATTTAGGCATTCGCCAGTAACATGACCGCCAGTAATTTATTTGCCGCGATAACGACAACGCCCCTGAATTAATCGGACTTTTTCCTCGATGATAATCCGGTCCTTCGAGCGAGTTCGATCAACGGAATGTCGGATGACCGTTGATTTCACGTCCCCGGCGTCGCTTTTCCCGTTCTGGCTGCGTACCTCGGCGTGTAATACATATTACGGTTCCCTGTCCCCGTTTCCCGGAGCTAAAGGATCACCGAATTCGATAAAATTTACTCGGCAGAAGGTAACGGCGTGTGTTTGCGCGCTCGCGAACTTCCCAGCTACCTTCATTTCCGGCTGGTGTCCTCCTCTATTCTTTCGCTGTCGCGCGGCGTACGAAGCGGGCTCGAATCAAGCTGGCTCGGGTCAGGTCGGGCTTGCGTCTCGCGCCATCCTCCGAGACAAAAGGAATCGTTCCCGGAAAATTTCACCCCGAACAGTTCTTCGCACCTATCGCCATCTTGGATTTCTTCTTTGTATCGCTGCTCGCGCCCGCGCCCCTGTTTCTGCTCCGATACCGTTCCCGAGCTTCTCCGGCTTCATTCCGCACCGAATCTCTCGCCTTTGTGTCGCCTGCCGGCAACACTTGCCGCGGATTCGTCGAGGGAGCTTTATTAGAACAATTATTTGCAGCGCGGAGGGCGGCGGAGATTTCCAATTTTTAATTCGCTGGATTTCGCGACCTGATTTTTGACAGTCGTCGACTCGCTGGATTGCAGCCATTCAGCAATTCGGTAGATTTTAAACATTTATTGGTTTGCAAGGCTTTGAGCATTTCACCAGAATTTTTAGTAATTTTTTGTTATAAATATTTGTGGCACAGTGGATTTACCGGTAGCAATGAAACGTTGCAAGTAGCCTGAATTTATAATGAACATCAGTAATTAAAGAACCCTGAAGACAGAATAATTTAGCAATATTGTTACACTAATAATTATTTTATTATTATTTAATTAATATTATTTAATTAATAATTTTATTATTATTTTATTTAATTAACTTCAGTCTCCTAGGATTTATAAAGACAATTTTTATTTTGCGTAAAAATGCACATTTCTTGCTATATTTATATTGAAATTAGTGAATTTATATTCAACAAGCATCGAATGAAATCAATTATTAAATATTTAATGAAATAAACCCTGAAGTGATTTAAGACGTGCAGCACCCTTCCTGTATTATGCAGATCGAATTTGCAGGCGGTAAAAATTCATTCCTGGATGTAGACAAACAGCGAATATGTTAAGCAAACTGTGTAAATTGCAACTGCGATAACATAATTTCGGGTGATAGCGCAGGAGGCTGGCGGAAATCATGGAATCAAGCTAGTTTTTTCGGTGGCAAGCATAGTAACTCGCGACCCGAAACGCGCCGGAATCGGCGGCCTGCCTATTTTAGGGGCTGAATTCACTTTGAATTTCGTCCCCTACAACTTTTTCCGTTCCGGCTTCCGCGGGACGTCAGTCTGCGTCCTCGACGGAGCCGTCCCCGCAACCCTCCGCGAATTACCTCGTCAGAAATTCAACCCTCGTACACAGCCATTTCGCAAATTCGATCTCCGTCCGCGCACGCTGGATGCGAAACGTCTCTCTCTCTCTCTCTCTCTTTCTCCCTCTCTCTCTTCCTCTCTCTCTCGCTTTCGCTCTCCCCCTCCGCATACCTAGCCGCCGGGAAGTAAGGCGAAACGAAGAAGTCAATGGCATTACGTCAAATCGTTGACGCAATTTCGGTGAATAAAAGTTCCACGGTTAAAGAAGTCCATGGGGGTTGGGTCGACCGGCAATTTCTTCAACGAAAACCCGAATGGAGACGCTTTTTCGACTATTTTCGTGGGCCAACAAACGCTGCGGACTGCTCGGTTTGTTTTAGGGAAATTGCACCGGAAAATTGATTGTCAGTCGAAATTCTTTTTCCAGTGGAAATTGGGGAAATATGAATTTTAATATCGCCTTGCGAAAATGGAAGATGTATTAGTTTGTATATTTTTCACGGCGAATATTGAAGAAATAGTCTCAACATTTTTGTAACAAAAAGTGAAAAAAATATTTGAATAAAAAATATTCTGAACATTTTTGTAAGAAGAAGAAAAAGAAATATAAATTTGAAGAAGAAATAGTGAGAACGTTTTTATACCAAAAAACAAAAGATATGAATAATAAGAAATAAATAGAAGAAACGCTCCTATATTTACCATATTGTATTTCACGGTCTCCTAATCGAAAGAAAACAATCCGTCAGAATAGACCTAATTTTTACGAGCTTCATAACGAGCACCATCATTTTTAAAAACGTTTCCAGTATATTTCCCCGACCGTCGAAACTACATGGAAGCATTTACGGACAATTATTTAATAAATTCATCGCCACGAACGTTGATTACGACAAAACTCGCTAAAATTGCGAATAAACACATTTCTGCAATTTATACAAAGCCACGTAAAATCGCCGGCTTTAGAAAATTGAAATATTGCGACGAAATTGTTGCGTGGAAAATGAAAATACCGCGATGGAAATACAATATTTCGCTGTTGCTCGTAACAGAGTTGTCAATTACAGGAAGAAGACACGCGGCATTTCGGAATCAGTGCTAAAATCGACCCGGGACATTTCCTTTTTATAGAGAGCATTAAAGAAGATAGCCGAAGGACCTGTTTCAATTTCCCGGCTTTAACCGGGAGCAGGTGATTAGCTCAGTTCGGCGACATGTTTTCGCGCGAGCGACACGGCGCCGTAAAAACCGTCCATCGAATCCCATTGTCGGCAGGAGTGACGTTAATATCGTGTACATTCAGAATTTTGCTCGATAGGATTCGAATAGAATTGCATCGGGAACGTAATTACCGAAATTTAATTGTGAAGCTCTGCCGCCGATGTAAATTGCTTTTGCAGTGACATTTAAAGGTGTTGCGAAGTGTCCGGTTTTACGTGTTCGATCATCATTAACGGTGGAAATTACGGATTCTGGAGTAATCAGGAATTAGAGTTTAATCCTTTTCTATGGCCTTAATATTCCGCATCAAATCCATATTAATTAAATTCGTACGGACGCCGCGCGCGATTACTGTAATTTGTATTCGCGGCGTCATTTACACGGTTTGCAAAACTTCCGAACAATTTCCCAGCGTGCGACTAGTAAAACGTCGGGCAGCGATAAACAACGCGACATTTTGAGTTTCCGCGAGATTGAAAAATTATTTAAAAAAAAGTATAAAAATTTCATGTAACATCGTCGCGAGGAAGTCGACTTCGTAGTTGGCTTCGTTGCCGGGACGCGGGGAACAATTTTAGAAAATGGCGGCTTGCCGAGTCCCCGCCGCCGTTGAGCAGCCTCATTTACATGCGATCCGAATCTATGACGCGTGTCATGTTAATTAGGTTACATGCATTAAGTCGCCCTCGATTATTTAAAATTCATTGGCCGATCGATCGACCTTGTTTCTAGGTGGCAGCTGGTGTCACTCGCGGCGTCATTAACATATTTCCGTACAATATTCATAAATAAGTCACTCGATACTCGTTTAATTAAATCAGCCCGAAGAACTTCGCCGCTACACTTGACCCGTTATCTGACTTGTTATCTCCGGGACCGCCGAATCCGACATAATCCTCGACGCCCGACACCGTGTCCAACAATCATCGTTGCAACTAGATTAACTTCCATCCCGAATAAAACGAATCGCCCCCGGAAACCCACCCGCGCAGAGAAGCGACAATACGACGGATTGAAACGTCTCTAGAAACATTGGCGAATTTGTGTACCTGCTCAATCGACCACCGTTTTGCAGACCGGAGCCACCCCTTTGCAACGACACCCCCGAATCCCTCCCCGTCCTTAATCCACGATCTTTTTCCGACTGTTTTACGGCACAAAAGCGAGGATCAAGTCCGATCGCGTAAAAACCCCCGGACGCTGGTACTTTTCACTCGGGGCTGCATAGAATGTTCGAAAAAAACGCGGCTATTGTGTGTTTTTGGGCGTCGTTGTAAAAAGGGCGGGCTTCGATGCTCGCGGTGGATTAAATAACGAACAAAATTTGTTTCTGGGGCAACTTTAAACGTTTGCCGAGAAAGGGGGCGAGCACCGGGTCGCCGCGCGTTCGAAAATCGCGGGCTATCGGATGAAATCGCGGGCCGCGCTTCTCGCGGAGCAATTATCTCGATTGCAGGTGGGTCCGCCGGTTAATCAGGCATCCGCTCGGCATAGAGGAAAAATTTGTATCGAGGGGCTGGTGTATTTTTCCTCGAGGAGACTTGGTAAAGGAGAATGGTGGGGCGGCGATTAGGTGGGCGAAGAAAAGGGGAGCAGCAGCAGCGTCGCGGTTTTCTTTCGCAAAAAGAAAGGGGAATTTGTAGGGAAGAAACTCCGCGCTAATTAAGGCTGTTTCATCAGAGATTCCCTTTTTCGAGGGGCCAGCCTCGGCTTTTAAATAAATTATACCGCGTTAAAGGCTCTTCGCACTTCCGCGGATAATCCGCGGCTCCGTTTCGCCCCGGAAGTTACGCTCCGTGGTAGTATTTTCGCAACCGGGAAACAGGGCCGGGGAGAGATAGATTTTTGAAACGGTTTGTACCTTCTAGTGTAATACCGAATTTCGCAGATCAACTTTCAAATGGTCGTTATATGTGGAAATAGCATTTTCAAATAATATTTGACCATGTAATATTCGCACGTAATTATTATTTTATACAATATTGAATTATACATATTATACATGTTATATACATCATATATTATTTAATATTGTATATTATTTTATAATATAATATAATATTATTTTATAATATTATATATTATATATTATTTAATGTACTTATTATACATATTATACATATTATACACGCTATAAATATTATACATATTACACACACTACAGTTCAAGATGCATAACGGTTTCACATATACAATGTTAACAACAAATCCTACTTAAATTGAACACAGACAATTTCTGCCATATATTTGTGGGCGCAGAACAATGTTGCAAAAGTTACGATCGAATTAATGTTCAAAACGCATAGGTTCTTCGGCCTCAAAGTGTCGGCAAACAGCAACGTTCAGGTGAGACTAAATCATAAAGGACCAATAAGGTAAAACTGATGGTCCGAAATTTCATAGCTTGAATTTTATTGGGCGTGAAAGAGCAAGGAAAAGGCAAGCCTCTCGCGGCGGGGAACCAAGAGAAATAAGAAGCGGAACGACGAACGACAGTGTTGTTGCTCGTAGAATTGTAAATTAGTTTTACGATTCACGAGCGCCGCGGTTAAAGTAACAGAAGCAGCCGTGTTACTGTTAACCGTTATGTTCGTACATAAATATAAAGCAAGTCCTCCGGACCCGAGTCGACTATCAAGCAGCAAGGATGGATGCCAAGTCGATCCGCGAAATATTGCGGCGTATACTAGACGCAGCGTTGTGAATAAATTTATAAGCGCGGCCCTCCCGGCCGGAATAATTGCTTCCCCGGTGTCAATGAATTGTTAACGATGTCCTGGACGCTGGGAAATCATTTCAACGCGTGCACGCGCCCTGGCAAACTTCGCCAGGCGTTGGAATATCGAAACGCCTCGGTCGGCACGGAGCACTGATTGTCATGCTCTTTAACTGGACAAAG
>CM052157.1:4442067-4463730 GCA_028455555.1 Augochlorella aurata | reverse complement strand
TCATTTTTTCCCTGTCATTTCAGTTACGAAACAGCTACGAACCTGATTGACATATGCTCGTCGCAGAAGACAGTCGGTGCAAGACCATTCAACTTAAAACTGAGGTAAATAGGAATAAAAGAAAATTATTATTTATACATTGATATGTTTATTTATATATTTATATATTTATATATTTAGATGTTTATATATTTATATATTTATATATTTAAATATTTATATATTTATATATTTACATATTTATATATTTATATATTTGGATGTTTATATATTTATATATTTACATATTTATATATTTATATATTTAGATGTTTATATATTTATATATTTACATATTTATATATTTATATATTTATATATTTATATATTTACATGTTTATATATTTATATATTTATATTGAATTATTTGTATTCAATTTTTTTTATCTCGTTTAGAACCTTTTTAAATTGTTCACTAATTCTATGGTTATGTCGAGTGCTCCTATCTATTATTTATCTACGAAGAAATCGACTGTATTGATTCATCGACCTTTATCGATCTTACGATAAAGGCGCGTTTGCACCGCGCAACTAATTTTCGATGAAAAGTCGACTTACACCGACCGGCTTCTAAACGATCCATATGTAAGTAACCGTCTCGTCTACTATCGGGACAAACTTCATAATTATACAATCTGTCATACGTGTGCTGTGACACTTTCGGTACACTCTTATAATTAGCCGGTGAACTTTGCGAGTAGACAATGGATCTTCATGCAAAATAAACATTGTCTAAGTTAGTTGCAAGGGACCTAATAAGATGAGAACGTCTTTCCTCTTTCACTAACTGTATCAAGCTGCTCATAATTTCGCAATGTCCTTAAATTCTTTCAATCTGTTTTACAATCCGCAATGTCCTGGATTCTTAATATCCGACTTCTGCTTTTAACATGCAAGGAAACGTCTGTGTCAAGAAATCCTGATCGTGTGATTACTCTATGCCCTCTATATGGAATTTTTTAATCGATTTTCTCTTCAAATTTCCACGAAATAGTTAACGAAAAGTTTGATTAATCTTAGGAGAATTGAATTTGCTGCGGAATGGGATAAAACGAGACTGAAGAAGAAGATTTTTGAAAAACAACCCCTGTCAGATATAGCGACTACGTGATGCGATCCAAATTATACCTAAAAGATTGTTTAATTTCTTAAAAGTAAAGGAGGTAATAAGGAGGTCGCAAAAATCTCAAAAATTTTATATAATTACAGAATTTTATTCAACTAAATATAGCATCGACTGCTTCTTCAACATTCGCCCCCTTGGAAATTTTATTTCCATTTATTATGGAAATAGAATCAAGAAATTATAATGTTATTAATATAATTTCTCTCTTATTAATATTATAACCTCTCGGTCATCAAATAATTTCATTTCAAACGGGGAGATCTCCCCAATCGTTTGGCTAAGTGTCAACCGAGAAGACATCCTGATTTGAATTTACAACAAACAGGAACAATATTTATAAATGTTCTAATGTATAATTCGCCTGCATCGTTTCCATGCTCTTTTTATTCGCAAATTGCGAATCGAATGAAAACTTTATTTACCAATTACCAGTTGCACAGATGAAATTCCCGATACCATGTGCTTGTCGTTCGGTGTCCGAACAATCTTATAATAATAATAATAACTCGCCGCGATTCAATTGACATTTGTAGCGTCCGTGGGCCAAGAATGCGACCGATGTGCCGTGATAGAGGGGATCCGGGAAAAAGCGGATGAGAGTTAGGATTACCGTATAGGCCGCGGTATAAGACGAAGCTTTCGAATGGAAGCTGACTATCAAGTAGCGAGGATGGATGCCAGGCCAGATGGTATTAACCACTCCGCCTATTGGTATTGGCACGTGCACTCGCAGGATATATCGACGGCTCGAGGATTCCCGAATAAATCTAAATAGCCTTTCGCCTAGGGGGCGCCGCAGTCTTCCGTATCCCCTTCATATTCTTCCACCCCTTGCTCCGTAATTCCTGCCATAATTGTAGCATAAACAATTAACGCTTTTGTGATGAGGATTTTTTCAAATGCTAAAGAATATTGCCTATAGAAAAGTAGACTGAATAATAATAATAATAATAATCGACTAAAAATATGACCCGATTTTTTATTATATGCAGGGTGTTTCAAAAGTCACTTCCAATAGAGAAATCTGGTAATTTGAAGCAACTTTTTCCTTTACAACAATTTTCTCCGAGATGTCGTTTACGAGTTATTAACGAAAAACAGTGACCAATGAGAGGCGAGCTCAAATGGCGCGTGGCGGTCAATCAGCGAAACTGGCCATCTAGCACAAGACAGGATCGCCTCTAATTGGTCAACGTTTTTCGTTAATAACTCGTTAACGATGTTTCGGAGAACATTTTTGTAAAGGAGAAAGTTACTTCAAATCACCTCAGCAACCCCTATAGTGAAGCATATGATATATTTTTTACATTGCAATACTGCTTTGATAATTGCAAAAAATAATGAAAGTAGAAAAGAAATGAATTAAAAATTCATTAAATTCCTACCGTTGCATATTGCTTTATTAATTGATACAATACTCTTTTAGCTGCTTTATTTATTTACAACTAAATATAAATCCAAGGAACGTTTTACGGGTCCGTTAAAATCTGTTCGTTAATAAAAAAAACCGTCTTCGTTACCTCCTCCGCGAAATTGCAAGTTCGACGAGAATTAATCGGGCCTCTTTCGCTTCCGGCGAGTCTGATGCACTAAAAATGCCTAAAAGCCGGTCACGCTCTTTCTCGTTTGAAGTCATCAAGATGAAAGCAGGACGCGCTCGAATGTTAATTAGCCTTAGGGATAGTGATTTTCCCAAGGAAGCCGGCGAGAATCTCGACGGCGGAGTAGGTCAGAACGAGGCCGGCAGTTACACGGCCGAAAAAAGGCGATATATCAAAACATACTGTGTAATTGAAAATCTTTTGATAAATGATGCCTCCGTCATTTTTTTCGGCGTGTTGTGGGCATGAATGGATTGAGTCGAGTCCGCGGTGATTGATGTTTTTTCTGGAAATATACGGAGCAGGGAGGGGGAACATTGTGTTTTATTTTTCATAGGAATTGATTTTATTCGCGGGGAAATTGATTTTCATTAGCCGGAGAAAGTTGAGCAGCGAATCGATGCTTTTGCGATTGTTTAACAAACCATTCGGCAATTATTTTGATTTTATATATTTTATAATGTTTTATAATGATTTTATAATTGTCCGAAATGCAATTTATTCGCTCGATTCTCTCGAAGCGAATCGTCTATGTTTACGTAGACCACGTGGTGTAGACGGTGCCACGTGACACCTTGTACAAAACTAAGAAAGGAATAAACAATAGAACTTTTTAATTCGAGGCTTCGATTTCGAGAAAATCGAGCTTGAAAATGCTTACAAACAATGCTTACAAACAATGCTTACAAACAATGCAATAGTAATCAACTGTGTTCACAATAATTTAATTGGTAGCCTTTCGAGAAATAAGGGTGCCTAGAAAGTGCGCTATCATATCGGGAAACATAAACAATTATAAGCAAACGCAGAAGTGGGTACACCCGGCTGGCCGCAGAAGGGTTAACTGGGAATCGTCCGTAAGAATCGACTCGCCGAGAGGCATAGTACGATCGGTATTTGGGGGATCGATAGTTGCGTGGCGTACTTTGCGCGCAATATTCATATTCGGAGCCCGATAGAACCTCAATTTCGCGCGCAAAGTTTCTTCCTTCACCCCAGTATGGCTGACCGCAGGAATTTCTTGTTGCTACGGTGAAATCGTCCGGAGGTCCTACTTACTGACGACAGTAAGCTCGATTTTGCGGAATTCCCGGTTATCCAGCGGGCTTTTATCGACGCGTTTCCCTGCGTCATCGTGTCCTATGTGTCACCTTCGCCAGTCATGGTGTTTCACATTTTCATTCCCCGTATATTAATTATACAAGCCTTATCACTACACCGGGGATTTTACTCGAAAATTTTGGTCGGTGAAATATTCAAGAGAATTTAAGGTTTATGGAAACCGTCAAAACGACGAGTCGTTAATTTTTTAATTCGTGATTATTCGCGTTGCTTGCGACGATTTACATTAAATGCTGTTCAATAAAATATTCCAAAGAAATTATTACATTATAATTAACGTCCGATCGAACGAAATGCTATCGCGAAAAATGCCTAATTACATTCATCGCAATAACCTTGACATAACCTGACAAGTATCAGAAAATGTCGTCTTCGTCAGCCGCGGCGAAATCGCTCGGTAGATCAGCAACCGGGGTTACCTCGCAGGAAAGAATTAGCATCCCGAGAAGGCCTCGCCGAACACAATCCCCTTTTGTGCAAGACACCCAGTATATCACGATGATTCTCCGCGAGCACGCCTTTACGAGCGGTGCAAAAAATTTATAACCCCAAGATGGAATTGAATTTCCGGTCGGTGCCGACCGAATACTGATTACGCCGCACTTTATACACCTTGACTCTTCCCCGTGCCACCCCCGAGGAACCTTGTGCCCCGCGTGCCCCCTCGCCGATCCCCACACCCGTTCCTGTCGTCCTTTTTGCCGCCTTAATCGTCTGGCACGATTGTGCGACGCAGACTTCCGGCTACGACGGTTTTGTCACTCGTGCCACCTCCGGAGCGTTGCTTTTTCTCTGAACGCCGACCGAGCTCTCTCGTTGCCCCTGATTTGTCTCGCGACGTGTTCGAGATCCTTAATTTAACGAGATATACGTACTTTGCTCGGAAGATGGCGCTGGGAAAATTGGAGAGGAGCGTTGACATCCTCGTAGAAACGACCTGTTAGTCCCCAATTTCTAGGAAACGGAGACTCGAGACTGGCCGATTGTAAACAAACTAATAATAATCGCTTATTTATTACTATTAATAATTAATAATACAATAATATATAATAATTAATAATAGAATAATATACAAAACTATCCCAAAATTGCCACGAAATTCTACTAAAACAGTTCTGAAATTATGCTAAAACTATCCTAAAAGTTTCCCAGAGAAGCTCTGAAACTTCCCTAAATGTGTCCTAAAACTGCCTTAAAACAATCTAAAACTACCCCAAGATACCCTAAAAGCATCCTGAAACTGTTCTAAATCTTCCCTGGAACTAACCCAGAAGAGTGCAATAACTACCCCCAAACATCTCCAAAACTACCCTGAAACTTTCTCAATATTCCTCCAAAAATGCCCCGAAATTACCCCAAAAGTGTTCTATAGCAATCCCAAGACTAGAACTATTTTAAAGTTACCCCAAGACTGTCCCAAAAGTACCCTAAAATTACCCTAATATAAAACAGTCTAAAACAGTTTTGGGGCAGTTTTGGAGTTGTTATAGTGTAGCTTTGGGGTAGATTTAGGGTAGTTTTAGGGCACTCTTAGGTAAGTTTTAGGACAGTTCCTTTAAGATTAATTCTGGTGTAGTCCGTAAAATAACAAAAATAAGTTAAAACAATAACGAAGCGAGCGAATACCGCGTCTATAAATATTTCTAAAATTGTTCCTACAGTCAATAATTTCTATGTAAACAAAAATGTGGCCGGATACCGTATTAATTTGCTCTAATTTGTCGTCGCATCTGAACGAGATCGATAAGTTTGCGTTCACGCCAGCAAACAGATATAATTGTCGCAACAGTCTCCCGTGTCCTTTCCGGCGACCTAGTTGGCGATCCGGAGAAGTAATCCGGCCGATGAAAAATTCAGAATTACAACCCGCCATCAAGCATCCAGGCTCTTAGCTCGCAAGATCACAGCGATTATAGGTGGCCATCTTGTAATCATGTTTCCCGGCCCCATCCCCATCCGGCGCGGCGACCCGATTTCACATCGTCAGTGAAATCAGGGGACGGGCATTAACGGCGATCTAGCATGACGCATCAAAAGTGAGACTCCCCGTTCCGCTTCTCCGTCCAATTACCAATTAGTTAATGAACAGAGTGTTTTATTAATTAACCGTGGCCCCGGCCCCGTGCGCCAAGACGATGGCCACCACTTTACGGGCCAGTCGGGCTAGATAGGCATCCTCTTTCGAATATATTGCTTTTCTAAATTTAACCGGTCGATAATACCCGTGTCCCGATGGACCGTGCCAATATTCAAGATCCTCGGGGCCGGCCATTACGCCGGCGAAATGACCAATATCGGCCGAGCCCCCGTCGCCGATTCGCGGCACTCGTCCGGTGTTTCATCGCGGATCATGCAGAACGACGAGAATTCCATTCGAACGGTAATGATGAATTATAGACGCCCGAAAAGGCTGGCCGGTTTTAAAGGACCGCTATTAATTGCACGGCCTGGTCCGCTGACGTTGAAAGAGCCCCGTAATATCGGCCGACCGTGTACAGTTGCGGAAAACATCCGCGAATTATACGTGCGAACTCCTCTGGTTTCCCGACGCGAAAATCGAGTGCTGATATTCCACCGGTATCGTCACGTGTTCCCGGGAACGCCGCAAGAAAATGGTCGCCCGTTGCGAAAAGTGGGTGTCGCAAAAACTGGCCTATCCACGGAAATAATCGCTACTCCCTCTTCGATCTAGGAGTTGCACTCGTATCGAGTTTGTGCAACGATTACGCAGCGGTTTATCGAATAGGAAATTAAAATGTTGACGGAAATTTTAAATTCATTTCTTGTTCGCTGATATATGTGCTGACGATTTTCATGCATCGTTAAGATTGCCCGCGGTAACTGCAAGCTTTTATTATTTTATTATTTTATTATTGAACATCTATCAATTTGCAAGCGATTTTAATAAGTTGACAAAAATACAGTGATATTTAAAAATTCTTTAGCATTCCCTCGACTCGTTTAACGCGATAAAAATATATTTCTCTACCATTTTCTACCAAAAATTAAAAGCACGAGTTAAAAGAATGAATAAACGGAACGAATTAAAAGATTTAATTAAAATAACGAACCGAAAGAACGAATTACACTAAACGTCACGCTTGAACAATTTGAGAAAGTGACGAAAATTATTTAAATGGTACGACAGCTCCCGAAAGACGCAATCGGGATATAAAAATAGCCTAAGCGAGTTAGCTCAGTTAGCCGAGACGTCGCGGACTAGTTATTTCGTGGACAGTTTGAAAGTTTCAAATCGTATTTGCTTGGCTCCCGGTCGGCCATTTTGAAAAGGCCGCAACGGGGGATTTGAATTAATTAAAGATGCAGCATGGTCAGTTCGGAACAATTGTACAAAGAACATCTTCGCCAGATATCCGGCTTTATATCGGCGATGTAGCAAACCAGTTCGCAGCTGTTCCGACACAGACTCATAGAAAATTCCTGATATAATATTCAAAATCCTCGGGCATCGCTCGGATAGCACGACCCCTCTTAATCCAATTTAATTTGACTTATTAAACTCACCATCTGGCGGTCTACATGCGCCCTCCAGATTATCGCCATTAATTATTTTCAGAGTTTGTTTAAACCTGCCGCGTATTATATATTAACATCGGCCATCGGGTACCGAGAGAAGCTTAAGCGAGTTGTTCTCGTTTTTTCATCTCTCTCTCTCTCTCTCTCTCTCTCTCTCTCTTTCTCTTTCTCTTCCTCCCTTTCCGTTCTCACGGTGTGGCTGAAACTTCTATCCGCTGCACGTCAGAGATATCAGCATTAATTATAAAGTGTGCACAGCGTTTCGTTATTTTTTCTATTTTCACGGAGCGAGGAAGTTCGTTCCGACGAGATCGGCACCGTAGTTAACAACTCCGAATTCGACAGATTTTCGTCCGGCCTTTGTAATACGGTAGTTATTTTTTAAGTCGAAGGTGACACGTGGGTGTCTCCTAAAAACACCCCTCCAAAGCGACAGCATTCTACGCGTTCGATGAATTATTTAGATCAAAGTTACGAGACAGTCTCTTCTGAAATTGTTATTTAAAAGATTCAGCTTCGCAGGTAAAGTGTTTAGCAAAGCTTTGACGATAAAAAAGTGAAGCGCTTTAAGAACGGAAAAGAAAAAGCAGATTTCTTACGAAGGAAAATAAGAATGAAATCTTTGTTGTATAATATAACATCAAGAAATAAGAAAATGTGACTCGGTAATTGTAATTAATATTCTATTTAATTATCACAAGGGCGCGTTGTTTAATAATCAAGCAGCGCCTTAAACTGCAGTCTCAGAGCTGCAGTATCGAGTGCTGTACTCGCTGCAAAGTACTCGCTTTTTAAATATGCGAGTACCAGTACAAATATACCATTTGTCCTAAGTCATATTGTCCCGATTCACCCTAATCGCCCCATTATGCCATCGCGGCGAGCGATTAAAGCGCGTATTCGCCGGGCGCTTTTAACATTTCCTTGGAAAGTTCGTTCAATTTCAAATACATCAGCACAAAAATCGGAATAAGTACGAAACGTGCTTTCACGGAGTGAAAAGTATGCAGTCAACCCGACAGCGCGGCTAAAAACCGTGTACTGCAACGATTCATCGCGTGTCGAAGCCGCCGGCAACGTAATGGCTGTTTGAACAGTAAACGATGGTTAATGAGTCTTTAACAAGGTACCTACTTTATTTTTGATATAATGAAGCCCTCGGTATAGAAACTAAATTCGCGTGTAACGCGCTCGCGGTCCCGCGACCCGTATGTAGGTCGTGATGATTTCGAATTAAAATTTAATATCATACGCGGCTGACAAGTGTAATTAACCCGGCAGTCATTTCGAAACTAACGCGACGGCGCGACCCGCGACCTTCTCTACCCTTTCAAAGCCAATTGTTTGTCAACGCTGCTGGAAACGCCGCTTTCTTTTACTGGAGTTTCCTCTTCTAATTATTATGAATTACGTTAATCGCGACACAAATCGCTTGACTCGACCACCGCGGAAATAATTATTCATCTTTATATAAAATACTCCTCGCGTAGCGAAATGCATGTTAAATAAATAATTAAATTGAATCGCGATTGTTTTATCTGCGAACGATATTATATTTTTATTTACATCTTTGCTTCTGCTTCGCAGAAATTTTGTACTTGCTTCATAGTTTCACATTTATATTTATTTATATATATTATTATTATCTTATTTTTCCTTTCTCTGTCTAATTAATTTTTGTAAATTTCTAAAACTTAATTTTTATTATATTATACAAACCTACGCTATGTTATGCCATGTTATTTTGCATTATGCATTGTATTTATTATTTATCTCCTTTCGTTAATCTGTTTAATTAATTCGCGGAATCGCAGACGCAACATTTTGCAAAAAAGCGAACGGAATTTCGGCAGCTGGAAAGAAATAGTTCAGCAGGAAGGAAGGCTAGTATACTGCTGAATGAAACGGTTGCGAAAACTATGCAGAGGCAGAGTGCCGCAAGTTCGCCGGCAGAATTAACTATAGAACAAAAGTGAAATTTTTATCCGCTTAGTTCCGCGTGTTTCAACTTTGTTTCTTCTTCTCGCACGTGTTCTTGTCATTTTTATTTTTCGGTGGATGTTTGCGCCACCGGAGACCTAACAGTTTTCTCCCCACCCCCCTCTCTCTCTCTATCTATCTCTCTCTTGCTCTGCCACTCTTACACAGACTCCCTAACAGTCAAAACTTCCTCATCTATTCGCCTTGTGTCTTCATCGATACATTCTGCTCCTTCAGCCTCTCGCCTTCATCGACTCCGACGTTTTCCTTCTTGCACCTGACTTCTCGACTTTCCAGCTTCTCCACTATCTTACTTGTTTCTAAAGCGTATCAAACTTTTGTGCGCTGCTTTCAGTTCGCCCTCCTCCCGCCCTCCCCCGTCGTTCCCCGCCGTGCTCCCCAGCCCCCGGATTTTTCGTCTTCATCGTATTAACTTCCGCCGTTCTTGTTTTCTTGTTGACCTCCCGGCCGAAGGGAGGTCTCTCCCTCGAGCCGGTTCGACTATCGAATCGATCATTGTTGTCCCCTGGCACTGAATATTCACACCGTCCTACTGGTAAGAAAGTTCTTTTATTATATTTGATCGAGCCGGGATGCTGCGACCTGTAATTCGCGGTGGCTCGAAGAATTCTTTTACGTAATACTTTGTTGTAATAACGTATTGTAATATTGTAATACGTATTGTTTAACGCGTTGCTAGCATGCGCAGAATTATGCGGGGATCTTGTGATTTTTATTTTTACTGATCCGTTTAAAACTATTATTTTTCTTGATTTTAGGAAACGTATTTTTATTAGCTCTAATCGACGTATTTTCATCGATTTTGACAAACGCGTTTTTAGTGATTTATATAAACATACTTTCTTCATTTTAACAAACGTATTTTCATCGATACATTTTTATTAATTTCAAGAAACATATTTCTATTGATTTTAGCAAACCTATTTTTCTACTGATTTCAATAAACATATTTCGTTGGTATAATTTATATACCATAAATAAATAAATAATAATTAATATAATAATTCGTTTGATTCACACGAATCAAGGGTTACGTCATTGAAAGTACCAGATATCGTTTGCCACCCCGTAGAGATTCGATTTGATGCATCTTTTTCCCGGAGTCGACAGGTCGAATATTTCTCGAGAAGCAATCAATCGGGTCGTTTCGGGGTGATTTCGCCCGGCAAATTTTTTTCGCCGCCATTAGCAGCCAAGGCGTTGTCTGTCGCGTTCCTGCGCGAGGAAAAGTTCGAGTCCAAGTGGTTGCGGGACGAGAGGTGCTGTCGTTCCTGAATTCTTCACGGTCTGAAGCGAGTTATAACAACACAGGAAATAAAATATTTCTCTCGCTGTCGGCTCTCACGATCGATAAATTATTGACGGCTCTGCGTTCCCTCGCCCGGGGAGGGAGAGCGAGAGAGAGGGGGAGGGAGACTGGGGAAAATTGAGGGACACGGAGATAGATAGACAGATAGACAGATAGACAGAGAAAGACTGAGAAAAATTGAGAGAGAGAGAAACAAAGAAAAAGAAAGAGAGAAAAACTGACGAAAGTTGAGAGAGAGAGAGAGAGGCTGATGAAAACTGAGAGAGAGAGATAGGAAGACTGAGGAAAATTGAGAGAAAGAGAGAGAGAGAGAAACTGACGAAAGTTGAGAGAGAGAGAGAAAGAGAGAGAGAGACTGACGAAAATTGAAAGAGAGAGATAGAAAGACTGACGAAAATTGAGAGAGAGAGAAAAAAGTAAGAGAAAGGAAGAGAGAGAGAAAAGCAGAAAAATTGAGAGAGAGAAAGAGATAGAAAAAGAAATAGAGAGAGAGAGAGACTGAGAAAAATTGAGAGAGAGAGAAAAACAGAAAAATTGAAAGAGAGAGAGAGAAAGAGAGAGAAAAAGAAAGAGAGAGACTGAGAAAAATTGAGGGAAAGGGACCGAAATACAGAAAAAGAAAGAGTGAGGAAAATTGAGAGAAAGATGGATACACAGGGCGTAGAGAAGGGGGAAAAGGGTCGCGGGTGGAAAATACGGTAAAAAGAAGAAGATACAGTGAAAAGGTGGATAAGGCGAGTGTGCGGAGAAAAAATGGCGGACGAGGGAGTGGTACGAAGGGGCCACGACTGCTTGGTATACCGCGCGCATCGGATAAATTTTCAATCGGACAAATTCTGAAGGAGAGCTTTCTCTCTCTCTCTCTCTCTCTCCCTCTCTCTCCCCCCTCTCACTCTCCAGCACCGCGGCGAACAAATTTAAAAATCGATGCAGTCTCGGGGAACATTTTTCCTTTCCGGTTTCCCTCGCTTTCGCGAATGGGGGCACGGCCGTGCGGGATGAGCTCGCATGATGGCGATTGCTGGATACGTGCAACTTCGGGCATAAGTAGCACAATGTATCCCGCTGCCGATGTTGCCGATAAATAAATCGGCGGCAATTTGCTCGGACGTTCTCGTCCTGGCGAAAATTTTGGTAAACGGCGCCGATGACGCTGTGCAGTCTGCGCTAGTTTCGCCAATTACTTTCGATTGTTGCCCGAAAACGTCCCTTGGAATTTGCATGGCAATTAATCAGCTTCTTCTGGTTTTGCAGGACAGAATTGTTCCGAATAATTTCAATTCGCGTTGACATTGTGCGTTTGTTTTAATAATGTCTTTTTCAAAGTAGATTTGATTTTGTAAGGAATTATAACATTAGACAATTTATTTTAATTATAAAGGCTGTAGAATAGCCCTTAAATTTTTAATATTTAAGATGGTATATATAATTGTTAATATTAAAAATTTATGGGATAATCTGTAATTTTTATAACTGAGGTAAATTAGTTAACGTTACAATTCCTTATAAAATCTAATAAATTAATATGTATGTATATATATTATAATTAACCTAATATATAAATTAAATTAATTTCTAAAAAGCTAAATATTTAATATTTAAAATGATATATATAATTTTTAATATTAAAAATTGAAGGGATAATCTGTAATTTTTATAACTGATGTAAATTAGTTACCGTTACTATTTCTTATAAAATCTGATAAATTAATATGTGTGTATATATATTATAATTAACCTAATATATAAATTAAATTAATTTCTGAAAAGCTAGATGTTAATAAAATCGAATTGCATTGTACGTCTAATGAAATATTTATAATTGGCTGACTAAATGAGAGGAACATATAGCAGCTCTCGGAAGCTCACTCGTTTGCAAAAGTCGTTGAAACAATATCGGAAGCCCGAGCGCCGGTTGATCCTCCGCACGCGAACGGATTAAATAATACCTGGACACGGTGTAGATTCGAAGAACGTTATCTCGGTAAATATCGTCAGGCATTCTGGAAGGCTTTTGGACGAAATAAACCCGAAGTCACACAGCGGCGTCCGCGTAAAGTAATTTCACTGGGAAAAATCCGGCGAGCTCCCCGGATGAGATTAAACAGCCTAAGATATTGAATTAGGGGAAGAAGCCGTCGGAAAACTGACTCATAAATTTCTCTAAGAGAAAATACAATTAAGGTTGGCTAGTGTAGCAAAGCTGGTTCTCGGGGCTGTTGAATGTTTCATAGAAACGTCTTCCCTTTTCGAGCCGGTTAATTCTGTAAAGTGAACGGCGTATACAGGGTGTCATTCAGCGGAACAGCATTAAATTAAAAGGTTCCTCGCATTTTTCGGCGTAAATCTTATTTCTGCGGAGTGTGCCGGCCCGATCCCCTGTGCTCGATGGGGCCTCGGGGCTTTGATATTTCGAACGCGGCCCACGTAGGCGCTAAAACGCCCCCATGATTCAATTCGCATCAGCCATCCACCGGTATTCCACCCCCTTCTCTTGGCCCGCGCCCCAAAGGGGGCCGCTTTCCACGGCGTGTCAACGCGGCCCGCGATTGTCTACGCTTTTCGCATCGATCTTCTTCGATCTTCTTCGCGCGGTGATCTATAGATTAACATTTGATAACCCTGCTCGAAGATTTATTATATGCAGAATAAAAAATAATTAAGTTGCAACGATTCGGAAATGAATAAATAATTAATTTTATTATCAACTGAGAATGTTGCGAATCGGTGTGTAACTTTACTTTCTAAAAGCAATTTGATCAAAATACTTACGAAAATGTCGAGACTGTGTCAATGTCCATCTCAATGTCCATCTATTTATTTTGGAAACAATGTCACCCCCGTCGGGAAAATACCGATGTTATTCGCGGCGTGCCAGAAGCAAGAAGAATGCTCTTTGAATTTTTAATTCGCCGAAATTACGGTTCACAGTTCCAAGCGAAAAATAAAGCAACGGGCCTGTTACATATTCATAAACCCGTCTCCTTCTTCTATTGTAACAATTTCAGGGATTACACAATCAGACTAATCCTGTCGTTCTCGACCTAACAGCGGCAATCTGGCTGTCAAGCGCGAGAGAGGGTGAGCAGCGCGTTCATTATACGCCGCCGCGGGGGGCGGCGAATTTATTTAGTAGCAAATGGAAGAAAAAGCGTCCCGAACTCGGCGCAGAGTCTTTGTTGCAATCGCGTCCCGCGGATTTGCATAGCCCGCGAACAGCTGAAATCCCGCGGTCTAGCCGTGACTAATGAATGCATTATAAAATTTTCGCGGACGGCGAACACGCTTTACCGAAACAGCTTCTGTCCAAGATAGGGTTATTAAAAGCTGCCGACACGCTCGGCCGGAAAGAGTCCCATTCGAATTAATTTGCCAGTTGAACCCCCACTTTTAACCCTCTGCTTTCTCTCTCTATTTTTCCCTCATCGAATCAATTAATTTAAAATCTATAACAATTTTCTACTGAAATTTCTATTAAAAGTCTGCTCCGCATTTCGTAAGTTCGCGTCGTTATAATTAATGAAAATTCCATTTGAGAATTGATCGCGGTATAAAAAAACAATTTTTCTTTCTTTTCTTTTCGTCAGTTTTTTTCTTCCCCTCTGTTATGCCCCTATAATATAGAGGGAGGCTTTACTAAAATATAAAGGTTGTTATCTGGTTCTACACTCTCGTAGAAAGAGTGAAATAGAAGAATTAATTTTACATACTTAGACAGGAGATATCAAGTTCCAGTAAAAAAGCAATATTTTAGAATATCCAAATTATGTTCCAAAATTTTTGGGTCTCAGTAGTATTGTTAGTTTTTGAGTGAAAATTGTTTGGAAACTGAACCGGGTCTTAATGACCCAGGATGATGTAATATTAATAATAATTATAATATTAACAATGATGATAACGACAATAGCGATAATAATATTGTTAATAGTGAAAATAATAATACGAGTAATAATGATACTACTAATATTGATAACAGCAATAATAATAATAAATCTAATTAGACCTAAAGTATGCGAAGGGGGTGAAACGGTGGGGTAGAATGTAACACTTTATTTCTCTCACATTTTTTTCTCTCCCTTTATTTCTATTTCTCTCTCCCTCTCTCTCTCTCTCTCTCTCTCTCTCTCTCTCTTTCGCCGTCGCTCTCGTTCTCCCTTTTTTCTCTCGTGTTCGCCCGATTTGCCTCCCGATTACTCGGCTCGCGATGTTACGCTTAAATCAAGCCCCGCCGGCTGCCGCGCGCGACTTACTCTTATTTTTTATTTCGACGAGAGACGAGAGACACTTTTCGCAGCCCTCTCCAAGAAGAGTTCTCCTGATTTTTTCCGCGAGTCCGTTTAATGCGTCGAGCACCGCTCCCGACTGTCGCTGCAAAGTCTATCGGAGCTGCTTCAGCCGACAAACTGTTATTCACGCATTAACAGTCCGCGACTTTTCTTCCCTCCGCAACACCGTCGCTTTCAGAAAGATTTATTTGCTGCAGAGAGCGGCGTGGCAATCTTTAAAGCTATCGATTTTTCCTTTTCTTTCTCGAGGAATTTATTTACGACGGGGCGGAAAGAAAGGCGCGTTCGCAGCTGTGATAATTGGACCGCGGATCTTCCTCTGCAAAGGAAGAAACGTCTCCGACGATTTTTAAAAAACTGAAGCGATACATTTTGTTCTTTCTTCGAACGTTTTTGTAAGACCAAAGTACTGTTTTTATATTAATTATTATTATTAAGCTTTTAAAATAATTTTCGTTCGCTACGTTCTCGTCAATTTTATTTTCTTATACAGTTTATTTTAAGGAAATGCAACTTTATATAAATTTTAATTTGAATCTAAAATGCAACGAAACAGGTTAACGATAATATGAATAAAAAACGCGAACGTTTCTGAGCTCGATGAAATTCTCGTGTCTAAAAAAGGATGACAAAAAGCAACGTGAAATAACTGTGAAGGAGAAGACAATATTTTTAGCTGACATAATCTAAAATTAGCTTCGACAGAGTCCACGGTGCAAAATAAAATAATCCTCCACGAGGGAGACAGTATATTACACAAACCACCCCTCGACCCAATATTATTAAACTTACCCCCAATCGCGTAATAAAATTCTGCTTTTATATTCTGTAGACAGTCTAAAAATGATATATTTTTTATACTCTCTTTATATTTCATTTTTATATTATATTTTTATGTTTTACATTTCTATATAAGTATTTTATAATTACTTAATCCTGTCTCGAGTTTATTACTCCTACGATTTTAATATAATTATTTAATTAATCTTTTACTTTCCTCGCATTGATTCCTGTCAATTTATGGGTTCAAATTGTTATTATATGTTATTTCGAGATTATTAGCGATAATCGCGAGCGGCTTGTAGTAAATAATCCGGTCGGTCTAAATATCGTACTTATTAATGTCAGCGCGATGAAAGGAGCCGGGCCGAAACACAGGGGTTGCTTTTGCGGCGAGTTTTCTGGGACGCTTGGTGCTTCTCGCGGCTCGAAAGGGTGAGAACCCGGCTGGCCGAGCTGATTCGAATTGATTCGCGGAACCGGTGAAAGACCAGCGGGTCTCGTGAAAAGGATGAAACGCAAACTTTTCAGCCGGCGCGCTCGGGTGCGATTTTTTTCTTCGTTCCCGCCGCCGCCGCCGCCGCCGCACCCCCTCTCGTTCCGGTCTTCTTCTTCTTCTTCTTCTTTCTCTCTTGACGCTTCGAGCCCCTTTCTCCGTGAATCACAGTTCCGGGTTACTTGAAACGGCCAACTATATTCTTCGCCCTCTTTCACCCGCTGCCTCCGAAGAATTAAACACTGTTGCTGCACATTCCTCCTTAATAAGTACGCCGACACTTATCGAATCCACGGTCGACTTACGGGAAAAGGTTCGGCGGAGTCGTTGCGCTTCCTCGGTTTATTCAGCCGCCCCTGCTGCCGCGGAACAATGCTTCTATCAAAAATATAACCTCTGAAATTACGACAAGTTGCAATATTTAATCTGTGGTTCAGTTTCGGAAGGTCGATCGATATTGTTGACTCTTGAACTCGTGTTATTTAGGGGTTGATTCTTCTTATTAGTAGACTGGCGTTTTTCTTGGCAAATAAAAAATAGCAGATCTTAATACAAAATTGTTTAATAACTTTAAAATGATTTATTGATGCTATTATAGCCTTTTATGATTTTTATTATTTTAAATGTTATTGTATTTATCGTAGACGTAGATACAAAGTGTTTAGGTATATTTTTACAATACAATATTTTCTTATTCATACCTTTTTAGTTAATTTTTAGAATGTGTAACTATATCGTTGTGGCTCTTAACTTAATATTATTTAAAGGTCGATTGTTCCTGTTACTAGACTGTGGATCTTCTTGGCAAATAAAAATACGCTAAATAAATTCAAATTGGATTTCGATACACCCTTACGCTCTTTATTATATAAAATATCATTGGACTATACCTGTATACATAAAATTCGCGATTCACTTGCAAATAAAATCTGTATATATATATTTATGCTATTATCCTATTCACACGTTTAGACCGGCTAAACAAAGAAATCAATTTCGAAGAATTACTCGTACACGCGTAACAACGCGCAAACGTTTATTTTTCTCCAGTGTAACGAACGATCATTTCCAGAAGTATAGAGCAGGCATTGATCAGAATCGGATAGAACGTTGAGCCATCGTATCTAATACCTTTTCGTGTTTCTGTTTGATTGAAAAATCCGATGCTGGTAATTGATACGACAGGGGAGCGGATCCGTCAGCGGCCGCGTCCGCAGAATTTTTGACGAACGGACGATTTGAAGGATCAGGGCCTGTCGGAGTTTAAATCCACGGACTAATTGATCGAGGTTTGCACGGGCTCGCGATTCCCTGCGAAAACATGAACGTTCGCGTGTCATGGCTGCGTTCGTACGAAACAACGCCGGCAGCTGCTCATCAACGGAGTTGATTCAGCTTTGCATAGCACATGTGATTCGCCCCGTTGTCGTGGAATTTCGGTTTCAAGCCTGTGATCATTAAGGCGCCCCGTGTACAGACACACTGTCTCTTTGACGGTGCTCCGCGGAATGCCTGTAAGTTGGCACAAACGATCGTCCTAATCTTACACGGAACTTAGGGACTCTGGATGCACAAAGGCCGACGAGCACGACCAGTCCCGTTTGATCGAGATTTTCGGCGGGCCGCTCGGCTCGGTCTGAAAATATCCCTCCGGCCTCTGTTATCACAGTTTGAAAAGTGAAGAATCAACGACCGACAATTGTAGCGAGTACATTCTTGTACAATGATTGCGTATTTTCCTAAAAAATTATTGAATATATAAATATATATTCCGATAGCCCAGATATGTAATTATTTCAATTATGATTTTTATATATCGTTTTATATTTTATGCAAATCCTGAATATTCAATTTTAACTATAAATATTACCAGTTGATATTCCTAGCGAATTTAAGACTTTTCTTTCAAATACAGAAAGTAGTCAGAGACGGTTAATTTTTATTTAATAAAAGAACAATACTGTTTAACCCGACGGTGTTTCGTTACGCGTTCATAGCGCAGCGAAGTTCTTAAAACAGCGAAACGAAGCTCCTCGTGCCAACGAATGCCGCTGAAACAGTGAAAGGAGTGAACAGGATGTATCAGCGAACCCGTCCATTTCATTAATTTAAAGTAACAAATTGACGCGAGCGCAACGCATTATCGGGGCTTCTATTTTCCAGGGCGGCGCGCGGCCGGATAAATAAAACCGGGATCCGTCCAGTGTTTGTAATATACAGATCGGGCCATCGATCGGCTAATGCATTGCTTGGCAAAGCACGGAGGAGCGGAGATGTTGCAACGTGAAGCAGAATGGAACACGGGCCGGTCGGGTTGCGCGCCGTGTGATGGGTCACGATTTTGTAACAGCATTACCGGGGTATATTGTAACCTCGGCTGTAACTAGTAATTCGAACTGGCTCTGGCTATAGTCAATCAAGATCCCGCGGCGGTCCGGCCACGGTAAATTGAAGCGATTCTGCGGGGTACCGTTGTCGTGATTTCATTTCTTCCCTTACCCGCCACCCGGCCCACGAAATTGCGAACTCGAGCATTTGATCGCCGTGTGGTGCGCGTGGAAATGCAAAGGATCGACTCGCATTATCGACGAACGTTTCGATTCCGCGGTGAACACCGGGTCTTCTTAGATTCCACGGAAAAAGTCGGATGTTAGCATCCCACTCGGATGTACCGAGTTGGGGTTGTAACTCGAGTGATGTCAATTGTGGCACCGTCGAGGTGGACCGTTGTTTCGCAATATTTTTGTCGATATATTTTTATATCAAATTCTACTTAATTCGATTTTACTTGTCTGCAGTTTTGCAATAGTTCTTTTAAAATTTTTTAGACACTTGTTTAGTAACTATAATAATCGCATTATTTCAGTTCATACCTTGCACTATGATTTATTTCAGAGCTGCGTTTGTTGATAATAAATTTATTTATCCCATAGAAGAGGGCCTTCCCCGCCCCTTTTTGGGTTAGCCCCGCCTCCTTTCGGATTGGCCCAGCCCCTTTTGGATCGGCCCTATCTTATTTTCAGTTGGCCGCGCTCTCTTTTGGGTTGGCACCGCCACTTTTTTGGTTTGGCGCCGCCTCCTTTGGAGTTGGCCTCGCCCACTTTTAGATGGTCCCGCCCCTTTTGGGGTTGCGTAATCTTTGAAGCGCTGTGAATAAACAATATGACAAAAGAAAAATTGAAAAATTGATGATGTCGCAATTTGGACGTCGAATATATTCGGTGATTAGAATGGGACAAAAGTATCTCTTTATCTGAAGATGTTGCAGTCGAATTATTGAATCACTGAAAATCGCCTTTAGCCACGTGACTGTCCTGTGATCGGAGCAGCGATCCCCGAAGTTTCGGCAAACGGACGGACAGAGTAACCTTCCTAATTTCGCGTTAAATAGAACGAGCCAATCACACGGCGTCCAGGTTTTCGATTATTAATGCGGTTCGCGTGCAGCCCGCGCAAAAATAGTACCCGCGGAAGCATGGTAAACGGCGGAGTCCGTGAACGCTCTATTTTCCGAGATTTTCTACGGCGTCCCATTGATCCGCCGCGGAAGATTGTGTGGCCTCACGAACAGCCTCGCGGGAGGCCAGTGATTAGAGCAAAACGCCTCGAAAATAGCCGGCGCGGGGCGGATCGGCTCTCTGCCGCGTGCGTGAACAATTCTCGAACAGTTGCAAACGATATAGCCGGGCCCGTGTAATAGCGGAACGTATTTAAACGCAACGATAACTCACCGAATGTCCCCGACATGCCTGATTCCGCGGGAACGGTGAAAGGCCAACGAGCAATGGCGCTCGAAAACGAGGTTAATCGTGGTAAGTTTCCGTTGTAACTTTATGCCGTTCTGTTAGTCCGTATAGTTCCCCTGTTTCCGCTCTACGTATACCATATCGTCTGCGAATCGGCTGATTTATTGGCAATTATGGATCGACGACAAATGCCAGCCCGTTTGCGGGCTGCCCGCTGGTAAACCCGCTACGAAGTAATAATTACTCGAAAGATCTATGGACGAGGACTTGACCGACTCTCCCTCATTCTGGAGCACTTTAACCCGCGCCGCATAAACACCGTGGCCTCCTGTGTGATCTATTTCGCGATCCTTGGATTGTCGACCTCGATTCTTGGATTTTATTCTTCTTTTTCTATATTTTTAACCGGCTGATCGGTTTCTGGAAAAACAAAATAGTATTTATTTGGATTTTTATATTTAGTTTCAATTTCAGTAATTCGTTTCAGTAGCTGAGCCTATTTCTCGCTCGATGTGTTAGTTACCGTGCCCCGTTGCCACGGGACAGGTCTACATAACCTCAAAACTGAAATCGTCTTTGTCATATTTTTAAAGGGACGAAATCTAAATATAAATAAATATATAAATACTTATTAAAGTATGACAAATATTTATTTTTATTCTGCACAGCTATGGCTCCAGTTATGGCCCCAGAACTTCCTTTCTTCTAATCAAAGAAGATTCGATGTTTGGAAAAATTTATTTAAAAAAATAAACCTCGAGAACCGTTCTTAAATCCTCAATAAACGACATTTAAATCGCCAAAGCTGTATTTAATATAAAATCTCCCGAAGTCCGCCAGCGAGGCACAGTAATCGGCACCTCCACCCTACAGTATTTTTCCACTAATCGCGAGAGTCCGCGAAACACGCATAATTATCGTCGCGCGCGAAATCACCGTCGGAGACCGCGCAGAAATTCGCCGGCAAAATTTCAATACCGCCTTGGGGCGCGGGGGTGCCGCGGGGTCCCGGCAAGGGGTGCGAAGGGGGTGTGTGTCGCGGCGCACGTGCGGCGACTGCGAACGCGGACGAGGCTTAATAACGGTGGAAGCTCGCGGCCTAACATTCCAACGTGACCGCCGGCATACGCGGTTAGCACACCTGAGGGATTTTGAGTTATGGCCGGAAGCGGCAGTAGAAGGCTTCGGCTGGCGGCGGAGCGAAAACGGTAGGGGGGCCACCCTCGGGCCCCTCGGATCAGGGTGGAAGGGGCCGGCTAATGTGGCAACGCGTAATGTCCGTCTCGTTCGCGCATTAATTATTTCATCGCCGAAACTTCATTTTCCTTGTGGCCCGGCGAAAACAGCTGACCTTCTCCCCCCCCCCCCCTCCCCCCCCCCCCGGCCCCGTTCCCGCAATTATCAGGCTATTCAGACGCTGTCGGACGCTCGCACCCCGCCGACGGAGTTGCAATTCGTGCGCAAATGTTGGGTCTTCGCGGTGAACACTCCACTCTTTAACTAGCTCCTGGAAAAATCGTTTGGAACACTCTTGTTCGACGGCCTTTCCGCTGAGACTGTTTGCGGTCGGATCTTCGACCGGAGTTTGCGCAAACTTGGTTATCCCGGCGATTCTGGACA
>CM052157.1:4420243-4441967 GCA_028455555.1 Augochlorella aurata | reverse complement strand
AAGACCTCCCTCAAATACCACCTGACAAACGTGTCTCTACACCAGAAAGTGCCAGTGTTCATCTTAAACCCACAAACCGATCGAATTTTCCGTCCCAGCCGACGGCCACGAAGGAAAACAGGAAGAAGGTCGGATAAATTTCGGCGAGTTAAGGATTCTCTTTCGCAGGCCGGAGGAAGGTAAACCAGTGGAAACTAGCGTCAAGTAAGAGGAGCAAAGTATCTCAAGATTAGCGGGGATCACGGTGGAAGCCAGCCGAGACCCTTTTTCGCCGGTCAATTTCGCCGTCCCTTCCCGAGTAGGGCGGGCCGAGCAGAGCCGTGGTCTGACACTTGGAAGTTCCGGTCGAGCTGCGTCCGCCTTGGACCGGGCAATCCGACGGGCCACCGTCGCGTCGCATCGGCGAAGTGTCCCGTCGAGAAGTCTAACGTTTCGATCGAGCAGATCGTCGCACGACCAATCAGCCAATGTAACGCCTCCATCAGCCAATACGGCGGTTCGATTTGGCCGAGCTCTGCGGCGCCTTCCCGGGCCAGTCTCGCTGACGCCGTCGACGACGTCGACCAACGCCCGTATATCGACTCCCAACGACGCTGCGACGCCGTTCTCGACCGCTGCCTCCGGGGCCAACTTGCCGCTGCCACAACTTGGCTAATCGGGCCGAACGTCGTCGGTATCGAGCTCGAACTTGCTGCACCGGTAGCCGAATGCAGATTGCTGCAGGACCTCCTGCCGGGCCATCGACGCGCACTTTAACCCCGGAACGACCCCGCGGGGTTGCCGGCGACCTCGGGACATTTTTAATTTGTCCGCGAACGTGTCAATAAGTTGCAGAAGTAGAGACTCGCGTCGTATTTCATATTTTTGGAAGTAATAAATAATATCTTGATTATCGAGGTCTTATTCTGAGATTGTTGTTAAGGTTATTTTGCATTGAAATTAACTTGTTTCTAAACTAACGATTTTCTAGCGTGAGTAGGTTTGTTCTCTGTAAAGAATATCGAGATGCATAATAGTATAATAATAATAATAACAATAATATAATAATATAATGAGACAGTAATACAGCAATACAATAATAAAATAATATAAAATAAACACCAAGATAAAATAAATATCTGATAAAGAGATCGAAGTTATTTACGTCTCGACCTAATAATTACGTTTCATTCCAGCCGAATAACGTCGCATAAAAAATTTATTAATCACAGCCGAAACGTCGGCGCATCTCCAAGCCGGTTCTCCATCTCCTAAAATCAACCCCGCCGTTCAACAATCGGACAGGAATATAGAATCGACGTTGCCCGAAGCATGATATTTAAAGAATCCGAAGTCTGACGAGCTCATGCCAGCTCTTCTTGATCCCGGCAGGAGGAAAGGAGGGGGAGGGGCGCGGCGGTTCGCTCGGGATCGGATCAGTAAGTCCAACGGCACACACTAAATAAAGCATGAACTTGGTAGAGTTCGGTTCGAATTTAATGGCAAACCGCCGGACTGTCCGGTATGTGGCGCCGGCCACTTGGCAATCCGCTTGAATACGCCGCATCCTCATCCAGGAGCCGATCGGCCTGCCTATCTTCTGTTCCATCTCACAATCTCGATCCTCTCCGTCCGCCTCCCGGGCCCCGGCGTGTCCTCCCGCGATGGTCGTGGGAAACCACGTCCTGGCGTGACTCCAAATTGCGTGCAAAACCATCAGTGGTAAATGTGAGCGACGAATGGGCCATTCGTGTGGCGCGGGCTATCCACCGATCGCGATCGATCGATCGTCAACACCATCGGCGGCGTCGCCGCTGCGGCCAGCGCCGAAAAGTGGCCGCTCGTTAACGAATCCTTCAGCGAGGACGCGTCGAAACGCTGCCGAACACCCGCGGGATTAGCGCCGGCGATTTACACTTATGGTCTCTGCCGGGTAACTCGCGACGTTCGAGTGTTCTGTGAAGTATCCGGACGGTGATAATGGGCGTCTTCTGGAGGATTCTGAGCTGAGTATACGCGATATGTGGGAAATATAGATAGCGTGGTCTGCGTACAAAATTGAGTCAAGAGTGTAGAGTAATATTTTTTATCTCTTATTTAAACAGTTAATTATACCATCGTTATTAACACCTTATCGATGACAGGATTCAATTTGACGCCAAATGGCGGCATCCGTAGATGTGTTAATACCATTATTTCCAAAAGTTATTTATTATATAGTAATTAGTAGTTATTAAAGTTATTAAGCAAACAATTATTTCTCGCAATCGTTGTAGACAATTTTTATTTTGCATACTATCGATTACTTTACTCTTATTAACACTTTGCACTCGAGTGATGACTCTGGGACACCATTAAAATTGTTCTATCACGTTCCAAAATAATATTTATACTAACAAAAATTTAGATTTAAAGAATAGTAAAAAACAAAACTGTTAGTATGAGTTAGAAGAATCAATTTCATATGTCTAAAATGCACTTTGCCACATAAAATAGGAATACTATAAGCCAGAAAAGTAAGTATAGATTTACAGTTAAAATGTAACTTCGAGTGCAAAGGTTTAATTATTAAAATGAAATTTGTTCGGTATACCTTTCCAATGCAGAAAGATTAGGTCTGTCGATTGGTTAGCGTTCCAACTTGTTGCGACAACGAGTAGATATCTGCAGCGTGCGATTTTTGAGCAGTGATTTATTCAGGTACTCCCTCCCTCGATAATAGTCGCGGCGCAGTTCTGAGCCTCTAGCAATTAAACTAGGACTATTGTAAACCGTTATCTACTCCACAGTATTATCACGCCATCTACTGTGGTCTATTTAACGTTATACGGGCGGATGATGGGATATCTCTCGATTTATATACAGTTCCGATATGCGAGCGTCGACAATCGATAGTTATTGCGACCATTGCTCTTCGTTTAAAAATAATAACTTGCGTGATCTACATGAGTAGGTCTGTATATCTGAACAGTAGGCTGTGGATTTAAAAATTAACGAAATTAATATTTTATGGTAAAATTGGTAAAATACGAAACAGTAAACTATAGAGGAATTTGCCAGTGTTGCTATATTGTTCTTTATTCTATAATGTTATTAAGACCAGGAGTCAATTTTTATATAACTCTTAGTGCAAAATATTTTTATTATTATCGATATTAATATTTTTATTAATATTATGTATATTCAGAGTCAATGTTGCTATATTGTTCTCTATTCAATAATGTTATTAAGACCAGGAGTCAATTTTTATATAACTCTTAGTGCAAAATATTTTTATTATTGTCGATATTATTATTTTTATTAATATTATGTATGTTCAGAATCCACTGATAATTCAAAAATCAGTTTTGCAATTTTAGAGCAACGAAAATGTTGCTACCCCTTGAACTGCCATTTTCCTCACAGTGCAGCGATTACTTAATTATAAATTAATGTTTATACCGAGTCTAAATTTACTCGAGTGCTTAAATATCAAGATTATTATTTAAAATTTTTGACAAACAGAATAACATTCATACTTAATAAATTACTGCTATTAATTTTGAAAACCAGTATACTCAATAGAGGTAGAACAGAGCAAATAATAGAACGAAGCATACTGAACAGAGATCAGAACGCGTTGACATTAAAGAATACCCAAACAATCGCTTTGTCGAAATCTGTAAGCTGGTCGAAAACGATGGATTCACGGTGGAAAGCAATTCGCGGATGGATTCCGGAATGAAAGGGTGTGTGTCGCTGGTCACGTTTCGCTTGGCGCTTTTTTGCCGACGTGTTTAGCGCTTTTCGGTAGCTGGCCAGCGTAACGGGACATTCGCAACGAAAATTTATTGAATACCATTCACGCGGAGACCGCGGACGCAATGCGTACACCGTGCGGAAAATAATCAGCGGACATTTTAAAGTCCGCCGCCAGTTTTTTCCGCGGTGCGCGCATTGCGTTGCCGTTGAATGGGACCAACGTGATTCCCGTTCCATTCAGACGGGACTAGCATTTCCAAGTGGCGGAAAAAACGTCCGGGAAATCACGAATCGCACTTACAGAACTGACCAGTTCGTTAATAGTCAACCGGCTCTTCATCGTAAAGTTTCCACGAAATCGCGCGGATTTTCGCAAAATCCCACCGAAATATCGAATATTATACACTCGAACGCGACCGATGTTGCTATTGTTTAATATTCGGCGCGGCTGGTCCATTAACCTAATTTCTAAAGTCGCGGAGGGTTGATTCAATCACTGTATCAACGAAAGATTAATATATAGGTTTCTAAATTATTCAATTTGTTGACACAGGGTGACATTTGTTTTTTATTTAAAACATTTATTGATATCACTAGTTTCAATAGTTATTTATCAATTACGTAATTATTAATTACGCCCTATCATTTTATAGTTTTTTTAGAGCGTTATTTACTACATGGTGCATTTGACAATTTCACAATTATATTTATTTTTATAATAACTAGAATTATAATATTGAATATTCACCGAGCAAAGTTTAAAAGCAATTATTTTCCCAATTAAGAGGGAAAAACATTCATTAATCTTTTTTTAAAATTCAGATATATGTAACAGAATAATATGCTTTAATTTTATATATATAACTAAACGAAATAAATAAATAGCTGGCTAGCCAAATTATTCAAAATCATTTTAATAGTCACATTTTGGTTGATTTTCAACCACAACCCATTTGCAAAGGAATAATATTTTTCAAAAATCCTCACCCTCCAGGGGTGAGTTCGTAAAACCGATTTCTAAAATCTTGAACAAGTTAACAAAAATTTGGTCCTTTAAAACTCTGAGAAGGTGAATCACGTGCGTCCCAAAATTTCGATTTCGAGACCTCCCCTCGCGGATCCGCGCAGCCCCCACCGGCCTTTTCCCAGTGTCCGCTCGATTTCTCCTAATTTCTCGTTCGCGAGGCGGCGAACAGGAGAAGGCAGCGAAGGCAGAAAGGGGAAAGTATCGCGGACCAGACGCAATTCCCCGTCGCCATCGGGACGTGTAAAATGGCGCCTTTATGGGCACGGATTCACGCGCCGCGAGCTCGCCGGTTTTTCTCTCGGCCGTTCCGCGCTTCCGTTGCCCATCCTTCAGCTCGCAGAGGGTGACGAGAGCCAATAGAAAATAATATAATGCTCGTGGAAACGAGGCGTGCGTCGCGTCGCCGCGAATTCGTATATCGAGAGACGCGCTTCCGATATCTGCTTGTCCATGCGCGTCCTCTTCGCGGTCCGCTTCGAATTGGCTCGCTACCGCGTGCCAGTTTGCTGCCTTCCTTTTTTTGTCCTCTCTTTTCGAGCATTTTCGTTTCTATCGACGTCTGTACACTGGACGGACACTCGTCGACGTCCGAACTCGCCGTTTCCCGCGTCGTTCATTCATCGGATCGCAAGTCTGTTTGTAAGTCAGTCGATGGCCGAGGCCAGCGTTTAACCCTTTGCACTCGACTGGTGACTCCGACTCATCATAGAAAATTGTTGTACGACGTGGAAAGCTAATTGTAACATTATCAAATTTGTTTATATTTTAAAAATTGTTAAAAGTGTAATTGATACACGAGTCACAAAATTCAATTTGATAACGCACTTTATATAAATCAAATTGAATTTTGTGACTCGTGTATCAATTATATTTTTGACAATTTTTAGAATATAAACAAATGTGATAATCTTAAAATTAGTTTGCAAAGTCATGTAACAATTTTCTGTGGTGAGTGACTTAACGCAATTTATATATAAGTCGTGTGAAATAGAAATACTGTAAGTCGGAAAAACGATTTTGAACTCAGTTAAAATGGCTTCGAGTGCAAAGGGTTAATATTTCGTTTAACTTTTTCAGGCTAGGTGGGTTAAAAACTGCCCCACCTTTGACTTAGATTTTTATGCATGGTGGGTTATATTTCTTTTTTCTTAACATTTATTGCGAGTGAATTTATTGCTTTATAATTAGAAAATAAGTAAATATGATCTAGTAATTGTAATTTAGTAATATGGTTCATTTAAATTAATATAATTTAATAACATGATCTATTTAATTCAACATAATTTAATAATATGATTGAATAATAATTTTGAAGCGATATTTTGCGTTGGATAACTGAAACGAACGTTGTTTTTCACCTTTTTTATTAAACAATATTGCGCACTGCTTGGGGTATTAATTTCTTTAAAATCTCGAATAAAAAGTATGGTTGATATTTTTACACGTTTTCACCGGCGTTTCAAAATGGCGCAAACAGGTGACGCTCCAACTGGTTCGATTATTCAAACAAACTCTTTAACTAGGTACCTGGATCTTTCCAAAAATAAAATATTATTACCATTTACAGTCAATTACGACAGATTACGCTACAGATGCGTTTAAAATAATATCGAAGTCAATTATAATTCATTTTATTTCCAGAAAGCGAACGACTTTCGAAATCCCGACTTCGAATATTACATTTCGCGACAGGCTCTGCCCCAATTACAGATAAAATATTTACAGCCGCACAACGGGATGTAAATCCGCCGGATATTTATCCTAAAATGAAAGATGCATATTTCAGGTTGATCGCGCCGCGGCAATAATTTATTACAACTCGTAATATACATATTAAACGCGTGACGCAGCCGTAGAACGTATCCGGCGCATTAATTCGCGGGCAACAATGACAACAACCAGCAAGATAATGTGATCTAAATTTAATACACCTGCTTTGCTATCGTTCGATCGGATTAGAAATATCGAGCGACGCCGACGAGCGTAATTGAACGTTAACGGTATTTTAATCGAACGTCGACTGGCAGTTCTTCGATTGCCTAAAGACTGAACGTAAATTGAACATCATCACTCCTCGAATCGCGTTAATTTCGCAGTGATTAAATCGTCGAGAAATTCGGAGCTCTCGGATAAAACAGTCGAGAGACAAAAATTCGCCCGTGCGATCGAAGAAATTCGATTCGTCGGGGATCGCGACGATCGATCCGATGTGATCAGCTCTCGGCTTTCAGGAATTAATTAAATCACCGGTTTCCTGTCAGAAATCGTTAATCCTTTCAGAGCAGCATCTCGAATCGCGGGGCTGGTTCCATCGGCGACTTTCTATGCGAGCCGCTGGAAAAAAGGTGTAAGCCTCTAAAAAACGAGCGAGGATATATAGCACCCAAAAGATGAAGCATGAAAGCGCGAGCCGGGTAGTGCGGCGAGTAGAGGAGTGGAGGGGGTAGAGTGGGGGAAAAGGCGCTAAACAATTTCGTGTGCCGACGAAGTGGCGAGGGCTCTGGGTCACCGGAGCTCTATCGGCGCTAATTGGATTGAAAGTTAGCCACGCGATAACTTAATATTTCCACGGCCGCGGACAGACGCCGGCCCTCCCTCCGTCTCCCCCCCTCTTTTCAGCCGCCTAATTTGCACGCTTTGCGCACCACCAAAAGAAAATCCCGGGTTTTATTCGCACGCGAGACTGGTCTCGCGGATCTCCTCGTTCACAATGCGTTCCCGTTTCCAGGGCTTGCGAGCCCTTCTCGCGGAGGGTCCTGGGAAATCCTGTTGTCTGCTATCGTTGACATCGCCGCGATCTCTTTGAGCAGCGCGCGCCTAAATGCGCCGGCCGACGGAGCATGGTGCATCGTTTATAGTACGCGCGGCTTTATCGTAATCGTTATTTATATTTTCTCGTTCGCTTTATTCCGCCTTGGTCGCGAAATATTCAGAATTTATTCCAGTCTTCGAGGACGTCGCAATTTAAACGGCGCGACGAGTATACTCGTCGCAGCAGGAAGTACGTCGCCGTTACTTCGAATAGTATAGTCGTCGAAATCAGGTAATTGGCGAATCGAGATCTTGATTTTAAATCAGCGATGTCAGATTTTCTCGTAACAGATAATTCTAGTAACAATTGCTGGAAGAAAACGGGGAGAAGCGATTAATTAAAATTGTTATTCGCGCGACTGTTTAATAACACCGTTCCCCTGAATCTCCGAAATTAGTTAAAAACGAAGTTCCACCGGGAAGATAGTTGTGTCACTTCCTCTGTGAACCGTACCGTCAACTAATTCGATTATCGTCCAAAGAAAACATCGACGAACTATTCCGAGATTAAATTAACTTTTCCTGAAACTCATTTACGGCTATCCGACGGCGGGCGGCGGCCCTTGCGAATTTTCCGAAAGTTATTTCGCGGATTATTTGGCCGAAGAACAAGAGAAATTGTGCTCGGCGAAGTATTAAAAACCCGGCGATATTGGAAAACGGTGTAATCTCGGCGCAGAAATAATTAATCGGGCGCGTAATGAACGCGCAGTTTTATTGAATATAAATTACTGCGACTGCAACATGTTTTCGCAATTAATATATTTCGGTGACCGACCGACGGCTTTATTCTACCCGGGAATTCATATTAAAAAGTTCTCGTACCCCGTTCAAGCACGCCCTCGCGTTTCCGGCGCGATGACTTTTTTTGTCATCCCTCTCTCCCCCCCCCCCCGCTGCTCCCACTCCTCCCCCCTTGTCCAGTAAAATTCCATCGCATACATTTGAATACGAATCACTTGGCGGGTTGCAAATATCCGAATTATTCATTCGGATTGTCCCTTCCGCGCAAGGTATCAATAAGCGGAAGCTGAAAAACGTATCCCTGCAACATTTGGCCGCGGCATCGGTCAAAAACGTGTAATCCCGCAGCGGTAAATAATTAATGCCGAATCTGTTGAAACGGTAACGAGTCGGTCGCCGCGATTTCTCTGTCAAAAATGACTCGCGTAAGCCGCGTATTGACTGCCGGTAATCTTCTGTCGCAAAGAACTAGGGTCGTCATTGTTGAAATGACAGCCGTTCGATGTGCTCCGAGCGCGTTGTAAACGTAGAAAATGTTAATATCCTATGGAAATTGGTAATCCCAGTCGTGTAACTTCGTCGCACAATAATTTTCGCTATAATATATAATTTATAAGCAAATTGGAGGAACTATGCAGCAGAATTAGTTTGATAGATAATTTGTAGATAATGGTTTAATACCGGCATAGAAGAGTCGGTCAATACGTAATCTGCCTATAAATTAATCATGACGATCGAAATGCAACTGTTAATTCTGTTACAAGCTGCTTTCTCTAATTGTTTGGTAGGTAGATTAAACTAGTAACTGAATATTTCAAGTATAGCGATATTGATCGGTCTGTTATTTATATATTCACTGGAAAATCCTGCGAAACTAGTGACATCGTTTTTGCGGTAGAATAACAAATGATATTGGAAAATATGCTATTTTTGCTATATATTGTTTATACGACCTTTTGGCATTTTTAACGAGAATGGATATAAATTGTCATTTATGACATCGAGCACTCGAGCTTGCAATACTTATATATACAGGGTGTCACAAAAGTTATTCGTAATATGGAAATGAGAGATTCCTGAGGTCATTCGAAGTAACTTTTTCCTCAGCGGAAATGCAATTCGTGGCTGCGTTTGCGAGTTATTAACGAAAAACGCTGACCAATAAGAGATTATCTGCCGCGAGGAGGCGGAGCCAATGAGTCGAGCTCGCCTCTCGTTGGTCAGTGTTTTTCGTTGATAACTCGTGAACGAAGACACTGTTTGAGCTGAAGAAAAAGTTACTTTAAATAATCCGAAGAACCGCCATTTTCTGACTGTAAATGACTATAGAACAAATACTACGAGTCAGAAAAATTACATTTACAGTTAAAATGGCTTCGAGTGCAAAGGGTTAATATCAGATTCTGCTAGGAAGAAGCCAAGACAAAATGGTAGCTTAAGGAATTGCACACTTATGTTCATTACACTGCCATTACTATCGAAAAAGTGCTTGCCATTGTAACTGTAAAGAAAATGGTACAACAAAGGGTTAAAAATGTTTTAAAGGGTGTCAACATGGCGGCTGCAAATGCAAAAATTGCGTTCGCATTTAGCTATCGCTATCACTGAACATCCAAAGCTCTTCCTACCACTATCTAAATATCGAAAACTGTACCAGCATTATCGCTATCCAAGCCAAATCACTACCTAACCCAAAGATCCACCTACACCACCATCGTTATCGAAACACCCATAGCTCCAACACCCACAGCTCCAACACCTCCAACACCCACTACCGCTGACCGAACAAAATAACTAGAGACCGCCACCGAGCCGAAAGAAAACCGTCGGAGAAATTTCGAGGCCCGATCCCTCGGCCCCATCGCGCGTCAGAGTAACAGGGTTCGAATCGACGCGACGCCATAAGTAAGCCCATAGCACCTTCCGAATAAATTCCCACGGCGGAGGCACGGGCGCTAAGGGTGCACCGATGCCAGTCGGTATAATGACGCCGAGGGAGGCGAGGGGCGCCGATAAAGGTAAACGACGGTCTTGTCGCATCTTTCACCTCTGCCCCTCTTCACAGACCCCCCGCCCACGCCCTCTCTCTATATTTTTTTTTACTCCCGTGTTCGCCGGCCGGGTGATCTGTGCAGCGTCGCCACGGTCGTCGCTCGATTCCCAACGAAATGGAATATCGATACGCGGGACATCCCCGGGGAAGTGTGGCGAATATTGAAAAGTTCTTGGCTGAAAGATTAAAAAAATGCTCGGACCGTGGCAGGGACGCGTTATCGAGGGCTCGGCCAGCCTGTTTGCACTTTTCCTGCGGTATAATCGACACCGGGACGTGTGCCGGCAATGGGACAATCGTCCGTGAAACCGTTCCCGCTTCTAGCGAATTTTCTGGACGCCGATTACGTCGCTCGCCGCGAATTCGCAGCCTCGAATTTGCTAATTGAGCTGCGACGAATTTTTGGCGATTTCTTGCTGTGTATAGGGTGCGAGAAAAATGAAAGTCGCGACTGGGCTACATTGATTTTACACCGGCGATTTAGTGGAGAATAATGTGACAAAGGTGTCGCAAAATGACTGGTTTTTTCGAGGTCGAAAAAATATTTATATTGTTTATAATATCAACAATATATTTTATATTTCAACTCACCCTGAGGGCTGACCATACTTTCATAGCAATCCACGGTTTCTTTAATCAACGTGGTCCTTTATTAGAGGAATAAAAAACGATAATTCCAGCTTCTTGACATAACCTAGCATTGTCTTTCATTAAATCTACAGTGTAGAATCTATCTAGCATACTGATGATACTTTTCTAACACCCTGTACATTAACTCGAGAGATTTCTTCCGATCTCGAACGCTACTATCCTCCCTCGACTTCTATTCTCTTTTATTCCCAGCTTATTAAATCTAAACAATATTAGCAACATAAAAATTGTTTAAAATTACGGTAAATTAAATTTAATTCACCTCTAACAGTCGTCGTTCAAAGGGTTAGCGAGGGAATTCGAGTGCAAACAAATCGGTGGCAGCCCTTAACGCGAACTTCGATTGATATTTTCGAAACGAAACAATTCGCCACCCTGGCCGACTATTTTCCCACGTTCCGCGCCGCTTCCTCGTCGATTTAAAAATACTCCAACATTCGAAAGTGCGACAATTTTCCGGGAAAACCCGGCGAATGTTGCGCCGCAGCGAGCGCCGGAAATCGGTCGATCGGCGCGACGATTCGCTCGCGGATTTATTCTCATAACAGGGCGGCTCGTTATCAAGGCCGACCGCTGATAGCCAATCAACTCGGCCCGTGGAATTATGCGCGTGCTCGCCCGTGTCTGCGGCCGTGGCTGTGTGCACGCCGCGTGTTTTTTTTTCCGCTCGCGCACGCGTGACGACCTGACGGACAACGCCGACGCGTCCGGATAGATCTGTTAGATTTCGGAGGAAAGGATCGACGGTTTATGGTAATTGACGCCCGCCGCTCGCCAGATAAGCCTGCGCCCGGATTCTGCTTCAGTTCATTTCGGTTTGTTTGCAGCCGCAGTCGGCGCGCGGCTCCGCGATCCTGTCTGGTTTTTTTTTCAGTTTTTCGGGGATATGTAATCTGCATGCGAACGCTCGAGTTGCTAATTAGGATGTTCGGTTGGAAGGGCTTGTCGCGCAGGTTTGTCGGGGATACGCGCAATTTGTTTCTTAGGCGCTGGCGATTAAAGGGTTCAGCTTTTTTTTCTGTTTCGGTCGACTGGCTGGAATCGCAGTGGCGTAAGACACACTTTTCTTGCGAGAAATGTTGTCGTTTATTGACCATAATTATTGATAAGACAATGTAGAAGTAATTTCATTTTGAGGTTGTTTAGTTTAGAGTAACTTCATGATTTATTCCACTTGTTTTCTTTTTAACATTGTCCCAGTTTTAGTATTTTAAGACGCGAGTCAGAAGAGTGGAAAATGTTACGCCACTGATTTCAATCCACTCGATCGAAGAATTGTTTGAAAATATCCATTTTGGTGATGCGAAATACTGGATAAATAACTAGGAAAAATACTTTGAAATGATATAGTGAGGATTTTATGGATTTATTATAAGAATTCGAAGATCAAGTGCAAAACAGTAGGAATGTTTAACGAATTTTAAGACTGTTCCATTATTTTTATAATAATTTATTGCTTCCTCTGACAACGAATCAGGTTTGCGATGATGATTCCACGCATAATTTATTAAGTATTAATTCTTTGTATTAACTCCATTTGATATGATTGTTTTTATTAGACATATATGAAATTTAATCTGCATGCTTATAGAAGACTTCTATTATTCGATAATTCCTACTATTATATTATTTTAATATTATTATTTAGTATTATTTAGTATTATTCTATGTATTATATTATTTGTATTATAAACAAAATTTCTTTCAAAATAGTGCAGCAATTTTTGGGGTCACCTCAGACCCGCCACTCGAGCACAAAGGGTTAATATTAATCGTCCCTTGCCAAATCGAAGCAAAATTTGATTATACGAAAATCCAAGGACAAACATAAACAGAGAAATTGAAAAAGAAAAATGATTTCCACTATCAAAATTTTTAATAATAAAGAACAAAGTCACGATGCAAGTGGTTAATAAATGAAACAAATACCTCTGTATCTCCTGTACATTGCAACCGATGCATGAGTCGCATAGAGATCCTCTGTCTAACAATAAATCATTTCAGATGCAACGTGCGTTAAACGCGCGGAACCTCGTTCCCACGTGACGACGAAGACCGAATTAAAAGGCGAGAGGACCGTCGACCGAATTGCGAGCCCAAAGAACGCGATACACCCTCGTATAACACGGGTTTGTTTAACACGGATTCGCGGAGCACCGCGAAAAAATTGCGACACCGGTCATGTAACGCGGTAAAAAAGGAGGGCTCGTATAACACGGTACGTACACGGCGTTTATGAGTAGGTATTTACATTTCCGCGTTCCAGGGAAACGAGACGCGATCGTAAGAAATCATTGAGCCGCGTACAATGAAAAATAAAAATGTTATCGCGCCCTTTTTACATCGAATAAAACCACCACGATTTCTGTGCTCCGTATTTCGGCTCGATATTTCGCTAACCCTTAGAACCGATCCGTTCTTTATTAATACCTCCGAATCGATGCTACTCGGGGATGCCATTAAGAATTAATCGCGTTCCTAAATCCGATTAGATTTAATAAATTGAATTGTTACATTAAATTCGCAGAATTTTATATAAACGAAATGGGGGCAATGACGTGGAACGAAAATACTAGGTTGGGAGATACGATTTGGAAATGTCTAACAATTTAATAATTATAATTATAATTAATTATTGATAATTATATAAGTGTATGATGTTATGTAGTGATAATTATAATTAAATTTATAATTCATGGAATTAGAAGTATTTGCACTGAATATAGAGTTATATAGTAATATTATATATGTTATTAAATTATTATTATATTATTATTATATTATTATATTATATGTATGTTCTAGACCGTGGAACCTCGACTATCAGAACTCCGAATAACGCACACGCAGCACTGTTCACCGTGCAATTCGCTGAACATTTAATCAAGCAATTAAGTGGCCGTTATCCGAACACTCATGGTTGCGTGACTCGGTCCTACTTCATTCTCGGAGTAGCCCATAAATATTAATTCGCGCTGCAGATTCCTATTACCATAAACCACTTTGTAAGAAGTAAATGTTAAGTCGACCAACTGCGCGTCTCTACGCGCTGTCCTCGCAGATCCGAATAGAGAAAGAACGAGAGAGATAGAGAGAGAAGGAGAAAGAGAGAGAGAGAGAGAGAAGGAGAGAGAGAAAGAGAGAGAGAGCAATTCCAACGAAGCAGCTCGAAAAATCGCCGACAAGCCAAGCAGCCGCGGATACTTACACGCAACAAGCCGCCGGAGCGTTTCAATTAATAAAAGCCGGGCACGTTAAAAATTAGTGGACCGGTCCAGTATTTTTTCACGAGCGCGCACTTCCGCGGACGATCCGGCGCCAATCAGGCTGAGTGGACACTTCCGTGCCGCTGAAACAAATCCGTAAGTCGCCGTAAATCCGCGCGAAACGTACCGCTCGAACTATATATATATATATTTTTTGCTCCCCTCCTTCCTTCCCCTTTCGTTTTTCCGTCGTCCGCGTTTTTCCGCCGCTGTTCCGCTCCCCCCTGACCGACGGCAAAGTCTGCGATCCCGGAGAAGTACGGGGAGGAGGACGGGGGGTACGGATGGGACAGTGCAGCGTGGCTCATCCGAAATTTCGATTAAATGGGATTTCGATATGCGCGAAACATGTCCCGAAGGGAAATTTACCGAGCGCTGTAGCCCGGGCCCGCTGTACTAGACCTACCCCCCTCCGGGAACGGGGGCGAAGGGTGGGGGAGCTGCCGGAGGGTGGAAACGAGGTAGTTTTCGCCGATAGAGTCATTGGCCGTTCGGCTGGATAATGCGAAATGAAATTGTCACAATAATCGTTGGCGAACGTATACGTCGCGGCTGGATAAACTTGGACAGTTATACGGGGTGGTCAGTTTATCCGAACGGTGTCTGGTAATTCGAGCGAGCCCGGCCCGCTCGGGATGGAGCCGCGGAATAATATCGCGCGGCACGATGTTAACATGCCGTCGATGATTATTCGGTAAGGGAAGGGACGCTGTTTGTCTGATGCGTCCTAGGCGATGTCTTTTATGGCGTTGTGCTATCTTTATGGTGTTTCGTTGTTGGAAAGATTAATTACTGACAATTTCGATAAATTACTAAAACAGATATTTTCGCTCTAGTATCAGTTCGTGCGATTATTATTTTCTAAGGGTGGCGTGATCCCTTCGGGGTGCGAAAATTTATGGTCTTATTTATACAGTGGTATTTTATAGAGTAACAGTTTATTTATTGTTAGTGTCAGTTTGTTACTTCTGTAATAGTTAGGGGTGCAAAAAGTGCTCTATAAATGGTTTTCTTTTCAAATCTGCTTTTCTTTTCTATTATTTATTTTGAATATAAATTTATTTCGTTACTTGGATAATACTTGAGGATAGAAAAATATATGGAGATTATTTTATGAATGGTTTTCTTTAAAAATAAATTTTGACTATTTGTCTTGAACGTAAGTTTGTATTTCTACTTTTTAATGTCATTTTTAATAAATTGTCAAAATATTTTTCGCAAGGTTCGTCCGAACACGTTAACTTCCCAGTTAACATTATTAATAAAATACCATTATCAACAATGCGTCGAATATCAACAAATTGACGCATTACCAACCCTCCTTTAAATTACGATAATTTTTAACATCGCCTGAGATCCAACAGCAGAGACAGAACAATCATCGATCACACAGATCAACACAGCCAATAAACATACTTAAACAAAATATCCCGATGAGAGCGCACTCTTTTCCGCGGCTATGATCGCAAAAGGCGTAAATTACGTAACGGTTAAATAAACAACGATCCAAGCGACGGGCGAAAAAAAAGGGGAAAAACTCGGGAAAAACTATGTATCTCCGTTGAAACAAATCAACGTTCCTCCGAATACCGGAATCCTTGATTTGCATGCTCTCTATCTACTTTAGCGGAATCGAACGAAATTCACGGCATTGCGAATTCGCGGTGGCCGCTCTCGGCCGGCGCGTCGAGCGTGTCCATATTTACATTTTTATCGAGGGCCCATTATTCGCGGGCTATTCGGCGGGTGTGTAAATTTTTTAATTATATGGATTATCCGGCGGGCACAAAAGCGCATTTGTTTTTCCGGCCGGCGGAAATCGGCGAGCGCTGCACCGCGCGAAGCGCATGCTCTCATCCCCCTCCCTCTCTCCATCCTCGCCTCGGCCGGCTGGCGCGGGGTGCCGTTAAAACATTAATTTTGTTCACGACTCGAAACAGTGTTAACGCGTCCCCGTTAATTATTAACGGGTCTGCTTTCGGACAATCTCTTTACCCAGGGAAATCCGCGGCTCAACGCGATTCAATATCCCATCCGGAACGCTCCTTCTTTATTAGGCCAGTAAACAGATCGTTTACGGTTTGCCCGGGAACATATTATTAACGCGTTTACGGTCTGCTTGTAAATATTATCAACTTCCACGGATCGATTATAATTGGGCCGACGCGCGACTGTGTTTTAATTACACGCCGGACTAATTTATAGAAACTCCGATCAAACGGTAATCTGTTTACTCCGGCTCCCAGCTGCGTCGGGTTTTAATATTTAGCAAATTGAAATAAACCTTATGCATTAACTGCGGATAAGCAGCCCGCCGTTATTGTAGATAATTATGGAAATGCACGTTCTTGCAGCTCGAATCGATTTCATGGGCGCGTTTTGTGCGGTGGATATTCGGCAGACGGATCGGCTAGGACTTGTTGCTTTCGTTCGTCAATTTTTCTATGTTCTTTCTAATGTTCCATGTTGATCTTTTTCAGTTGTTTAAATTTTAACGTAGATGACGGAACGAGTGGATCGTCGGAACTTTATCGAGACGCTAGTTGGGATAATTATTAACGAGAAGCATTTATTTATTTACAAAAAGGCTAAGCAAAAGAATGGCATTAGTAAATATCTGTGTTAATAACAATTATTAATAAGCGTAATTCCTTGGAAAAGTTGCTTATTGGGATGATTATTAACGAGAAGCATTTATTTATTTACAAAAAGGCTAAGCAAAAGAATGGCATTAGAAAATATCTGTGTTAATAACAATTATTAATAAGCGTAATTCCTTGGAAAAGTTGCTTGTACTATAACAAGTAGCGTAATCTATCGAGGAAGTAACAGGCCTGATCATAACGATGTAATACTACTTAATACTTTTAATATACTGGAATTATACTACTTAGGTATCTGAAGCAGTATGAAAATTAAGTTATGGCCGCTTATAGGATTCTTAAATAGTATAATTCCAGTATATTGAAAGCAGTAAGTAGTATCGGATCGTTATGGTCGGACATAATATTTCCCCGATAGATTACGCTACTTATTAGGATACGTGCAACTCTTCCAAGGTATTATACTTATTATTAATTATTATTAACACGAGTGTTTTTTAACGACGATCTTTTAATTGATTAACCTTTTTATAATCAAGTTTCGATGATCCACTTGCATTGTGAAAGCAGTATGAAAATTAAGTTATGGCCGCTTAAGATACCTAAGTAGTACAATTCCGGTATGTGGATAGTATTAAGTAGTATAGAATCGCTATGGTCAGACATGTTACTTCCTCAATGGACTACTTTTGACATAAGCTTAAACCTAATATATTTATTAATAATAATACTTTATCTTTCTGCAGATCATGTAATAGCTTGTTACAAAATACTCCTCGCATATTTCCCTTCGATGTTCACGAACAATAAATAACAATTTCCGCGAGAGATAAAAAAAACGTAATTCCCTCCGACAGCTGTTTACATAAAGGTTCGCCGAAACCGAAAAATCGTCTCCCAAAAATCCCCGCCTCGGATCCTGCCGTCGATGTAATATTTCGTCGCAGCGTAATCGAGCAATCGAATAAGTCACCCTAATTGTGAGATCGATGATCGATCCGACTCGATGATCGCGCTGAAATATACTTCCCAGTACGGAGTGTTTCAATATTGACGGGGAAATATTGTTCGGGGGTACAGCCGGGGACAGTTTTATCGAGCAATTTTGTAATTTATTCCGTCAATATACATGCAAATGAATAATCCGCAATAATATGCGACTCTTTCATTACCGCATACGGCTCCCTCTGTCAACCCCCAGAAATATTGGCCGGCGGTGTGTCCACCGAACCCCGATAGACCCCTCCGCACAGTTATCACCAACGGCTATCTTGTATTTGACTTAGTTAATAGAACCAATCACCGTGTAACACCAAGCTTCGGTCCGACGTGCCGCCGATTTGTCTTTTATCGTAATTGACTTGTTTGTTAATCGACGCGTTCAATATTTGGACGGTCCTGCGTTACCGCCGATCCTCGGTTTACGATCGTAATTATTATACTTGCAAACAGTGATATTGATATGTTAGCGTCTCAATAAGACTTTTAATAAAATTAGGAAATACGATTGTTGATATTCGGGTCTCGATGTTAACATTTTTTAAGGTTATATTATATGTTGAGCGAATCACAAAATGGCTTTGGGTTGTGTATATAACACTTGTTGCATTGGCATTATTAATATAGCAATTGCCAGGCAGAGTGCTCAAGAATTTTGTAGAAAATTAGACAATTTATTTATAAATATAAGACAGATTTGGTCATAGTAATATCTTCTGGAACCTTTTTACAACTTGTAGACTGTAATATAGATTTATTTACATACCAATGTATTTATTAATATAAATACCATAATAATATTATTACTATTATCAATATACTGTAATTAATAATATATGAAAAGCTATAATAATTATTATTAAAATAAAAATTAAGGAACAAATTTACTTGCAGAATTAAATAAATCTGACTCGAATAAAATGGCAATAAAAAGAGTTATATAAGTCTAATACTGACACTAATAAATTCCTTCCTAAGAACAATCTCATTGTTTAAATATTCACAATCGAAGGCCAGAATTTTACTTCACAATAAATCTCGCGAATCGCATCTATATTTCACAGATCCTCGTCCGACCCAATATTATACACGATAGTTGATTAAATAAAAAATATAAACTCGCATAATTTGCGTAAAATTACGCAAAACGCATCGATCGAAAAACAAGCGAGGAGAAATGTGCTTACGGCGGTAGAGATTGGTCGCAGTCCGCAAGATCGAGAAGCCGTAGGGGACCGATCGCGGTTGCGTGATTTTTCCCGTGACACACCGGGATAACAATTAGTTTAACTCCTAGCTGGCTGGCGCGAAAGGAAATTTTCCGGCCTTTTACCCGCGAGCTACCCCATAGCGGTACCAGCAGCGGTTAATGAGGGAGCGAGCGTTGTTTTCCTTTTTGTTCATCTTCGCGTTCTTCCCCGCGAGGCCGAAAATTGGTCGGCGTCGAAGGCGCGAATAAAGAGGTGGGCGGAAGGAAAAAAGCGCGAGGAATATCGATATGCGGGCGAGCTAAAACAGAATCGGAATGAGACAGGAGGCCGGTGCTTTGAGGGGCCGCCGATCAAAGCACGGCCCGAGAGGCATGGAAAACTCTTTCCCCTCTCGCTCTCTATCTCTCTCTCTCTCTCTCTCTCTCTTTCCCTCTATCTCTCGCTTTTTTTACCTCTCGCCACAGCTCGCCCGTCTCCGTCCCGTTCCTCCCGGGTTATTGCCGGGACTTGCTAAATCGCTGTGCAGAAAACTGCTCGCCCCGTAAAAGGAGCCGGCCAGAGAAGAACTAGGCGAAAATGCTTCCTAGGCGAGACGTCGATGTTGCAGTATTTCTGTCTTCGCGAGCGTTCTACTCGCATAAGCGATTCCTCTCCTAACTTCTTCGAAATAACAATTAGTCTTCTTCGAGATCGGCTCGAATGTAACAATGTTGACTTTTCTGGAAATGTGAATTTTAGGGCGGATGAGCCAATTACTGTGCCCTGTTGCCACGTTTCAGGAGTCCTCGTATTGAAAACGACTTAATTTCATTAATATTTCTTACGGGTTTTGAAGAGCAGTTGCAATTTTTTATTCGACTTCTGAGAATTATGTGAGAAATTGTTTATGATTAAAGCGTTAATAATAATAAGCATTCGAAGTTTTAGGTTAGGAATTTAGGTTAAGAACGCATAGACATGCAGACGTCTTCTTATCGATATAAATTTTTCTTTAAACATTAAGGAATAGAAGAAGTACACTTTGTTTTTTTATAAAAAGAATGTAGTTTCATAATAAATCGTTTAAAAATTAACACTACGGAGCATTGTTTTAATAAAATGTTATATCTACGTTTTTTTTTCCAGTGAAATATGACAGAAATGATTTGACTTTTGAGGTTATGTCAGTCTAAATACGATACTGTTTCATGCCATTATTATTCCATTATTTCAATATATAAATAAATTAAAAATTAAGATTAAATTTTATTATGCCTATCTCGTGATAAGTGTGACAATGACGCGTTCAGTCACCGCACAGAGAAACAACGAATGACAATTGTCGCTTTCAATCTTCGTTAAAATTTGCACTGTCTTCATCAGTGTACTCAGTTTGAACAGCCGTGTACCGAAACTCTGCAGCGATAGTCTGAAGTGCCATTCATCGTCAATGTCGCTTCGCGTTGTGTTATCTTTGTGTCCCAATACTGTCGTTGAAAAATATTTGTCAATTTGAGGAGCACTTTTAACCAGGGCTCCAGTTTCCGTAAGCTTCTATTTTTTAACGTTCCTCTCGGACCTGTATTTTCGATTAATGAAAGCATTTGATTCTGTGGAGACGTTCTGGAAACTTCGTCAAAAATTTATATTTTATTTATATGATATAGCAAACGGCGGAAATAAATTATTTTCATATGATTATTAAAAGAATATTCCTTAAGAAAAGGTTTCAAGAACCCTTTAGCTTACTTAGACTCTTGATGGCTTCAAGAATTTTTAATGCTGACGAGAAATCCTCCCAGAAATTCTTTAATTATATAACATTAATTAAATTATATAATTATAATTTATTTTTATTTTAATTCATAATTTATTGTATATATAATTTATAAAATATAACTTACGTAATATAATTTACATAATATGATTTACATAATATAATTTACATAATATGATTTACTATAATTTATTTATTCAATTATAATTATACAATTACAATTTAGTTACACAATAATATAATACATATAATCTCTCAATTTCTTCCAGAATTTTCCAAAACAATAGCGCACTCACGCTGAAAATCAATTGTACCCCGTACCGAAGACGATTCCCCTAATTCGATTAGCTTTATTAATCGGATTGATTCGAAGATTGCCTATCCCGCGTAATTGACATTCGCAACGGAAACACGCCGGCGCCCCACGAACCTAATAATTCGAGTGGCTGCGGAATTGACGTAACAAGTTCAGGGACAACCGGGCTAATTAAAAATTGTTCGCGTACCCAGGGATCGGCGTTCCCGTAAGTCGCGACCTAACTGTCCCTTTGTCGTTCGGCAGCCGTGACAGGACGCGTTGTTGATTATCGGTTGCATACTGTCCCGGCTATCGGATAATTATTTACGTCTCTGGAGATAGCGGAGTTCGCGGCGCCGCGCCGCTTTGATACGGCGGAATTAATTATTAATTACATTGATCGTGTGTGACGCGCGGCTCGTTAGTACACGGCCCCGTAGCTTGTATCACTCTCGACCCGCGATCGCGCGTTATAGAGATTAATTTACGGTCACGATGAGTGGCGACTCTCTTCCAGACCTCTCTCTTCGAAACCATCGGTAACATTGTTCACGGTGCTTTCATTGTCGGGGTAGCGAACGCCTG
>CM052157.1:4217808-4237978 GCA_028455555.1 Augochlorella aurata | reverse complement strand
CATTAAACCGGTCGCCGATCCCTCGCTCCTCGCCGCTTCGAATCTGCACCGAGGCCCGATCGCATTAATAGACCCGCTGAAATATTAATATTTTGATCAGTTATTTGGAAATGCATGCGATCCGATCGGTCCAGCGGCGCGGCGCGGTGTAACAAGAGTCCGGGAAAGTGAGAAAGTAGGGCGAGGCCCTGAATAATAGAAGCAAATGAATATTCGAGTAGCGGAGAATATTCGTAGACCGGGATGCATGAAATAAGGTGAACGCTTCCGAATGATCTCGGGAATCTGAACGGCGCGCAATATTTAATTCGACGGAATGGTACACGTATATGCGCGGCCCGCTCTCCGGGCGGAGCCGGGAAAATGGCGAGAGTACAGCGGGAGCCCGGCTTTCCCGGTCCCTTCAGACAATTTTTTAAGAAATGAAAATGCACTCCTTTTACGACGCTCGTAAACTTCGTGCGCATAGATTACCAAAGGAAATTTGTTCGTTGCAGAAAACGAAAAAGCTCCCGGGGACACTTTATCAGAATTTCTCGCCGAAGCATGAAAAGTGGGTCTACTTTTATTGTTTCCCGGGAACGGAGCGACTCGACTCGCGCGATCGCTGTCCCGGATGTGCTGGATAATATTTTAAGTTGTTATTGTATCTTGATAGTGCTGTCGGGGATGCGGTTTGCTCGGGATTCTCGAAATAGCGATTCATTCTTAACCATTCCGTCGAATTCTGTCAATTTTTACCGCTCGGTTCACTGAGACCTTATTGTCTGAATGAAGCATTAAGGCTTCATTAAACATTTAAAATTTTCTATTATAACGAAAATAGCCGCTCTGAAATAAACTCGATGCCAATATTTTCACATCCCTTTAATCAATAGAATATATTTACCGATGACGTACAGATTTGTTTAAGCTCCGATAGATTTAGCTACTAACACCCCTAAACCAAAAAATAAAATACAGAAAGTCATCTAACAATATTAATAAAAATCGAATAAAATTTATCTGCCAAAATTCGATTCAAAAATATTCCTCCCGGTTCGATGGAGGGGGTGGCGCGCATCCCCGCGTTTTCAGAGAAGTCTGAGCGACCGACTGACACACTGTCGACAGAAAAATAAAGATGGCCGATGTTCGACGTCTCGAGCCTCCCTTCAATATCCCATAGCTCGCTAATTTCCGAGTGCAAAACTGCGCGATATCCCGGCGAATCTCTCGCGCCGAGTCGGAATTGCAGGAAGCAAAGCAGATGGTGACCAACATTCGGACGGCGAAACAACAGAGGGAGAGAGCCGGGGACTGGGAGCAGGGCCGGGAAAGTGGACGGCTGTGTGTAGGTGCGTGTCAGTGTGTCGCGGAAGGTGGGGCGAGCGGGGGAGGGTTTCTCTTTCGTATATATTTTCCGGATGGAAACGGCGCAGTCGACTCTCGCCGAGAGGCCGGCCCGGAATTAAAGAAGTGGAATAAACATGCAAATGCCAGCCACTTTCCATCTTTATCACTTCGCGCTGAATGCTAGTGTGCTGACTTAAGGCGAGTTTCTGGCCGTGGCGTGGCAATCGGGGAGTAGCGCGAGGCGAAACGGCGACGAACGATCAGGCTTTTCAAAGGGCACGGTCGATTAAGGCGGCCGAAACTACCCTTGGAGCTTTTTCAATCGCTCTTGTACCGTTCGATGGCTGACCAAGGAAATCTCGTGCGTGCAAAATTTCGACCCTGTACCTTGTTCGCAAGGGTAGTTACTTATATTTATATACAGTCAGCTGTATACTATATCCAATATGTTTGAAACATAAAATTGGTTCGCAGTAATGATAAATATAGAAAGTTAGAGGATCGAATTGTTTTCTGTAAACCTTCCTTCTAAACCCCACCCATTTTTGTGTTGCTCCTCCCTTTTGTATTGGCCCCTCCTACTTTTGTATGAGTCCCTCCTCTATTTGGATTGGCCACGCCCCCTTTGAGTTTTATCAATTCCCCTTTTGTATTGGCACCGCCCTATTTTAGATTGGTCCCGCCTCCTTTTGTACTAGTCCCGCCTCTATTGTATTAGACCCTCCTCCTTTTGTGTTGGTGCCGCCCCTTCTGTATTAGGCCGTCCCCTTTTAGGTTGTCCAGATTGGATTTAACTGCCGATAATTCAGTAATTAAAGATTTAACATCATTAAATCATATTTAATTTGACGCTTCATGCGATATTTTATATCATCCCAAGTTAAAGATTGATAATCTGTTACTATAGAAGTCCTATATCGGTCAGTTAAAGCGAAAGGGTTGCGTCGATTAATTAAAATTCCCATCTAGGCAAATAATTCCGTAACGACCCTTTTCCAAGACCTTCTCGTCGCACAATAAGATCGAACCTGCCTGAAAACCGATTTTCCACGGACCGAAACACAGAGGCCGATTAGCAGTCTCGCGAAACAACGGCTCCTTCTTCGTCGATCGGGTCGACGCGTCGGTCCTCGGGCGTCGGGTATCCGCGAGCATACATAAAAGCCCCATCAGCATCCATTATCCATCGACGGGATTCCACGGCGCTCGTCGCGGGACCAGTGAATAACAGCGTCGGTTTGCGTGTAGAACCCGGCGAACCAGGAATCGGTGGACGGCGCTCGGGAATTCCGGCCATTTTTCCGATCCATCGCGGGGCGGCGGCCGGGGAGGGGCGGTGTCGGCCAGGAAAATCAGCTTTCCAGCTAATCCCCGTGAAACGAGCCAAGTAACGAACGGTGGAAAGGTGTTTCCACGGTGGCGGGGCAGTTTCCATCGCTACCCCGGCCGACCGCGAAATTACGCGGTGAAAATATTTCGGACGTCGAACGTGAATCGCCAAGAACCAGGAAACGCGGGAGTGGGACGGTGGAGTGCACGACGAAGGAGAGAGACGGAGAAAGAGAGAACGAGCAAGAGAGAGAGAGAGAGAGAGAGAGAGAATATGGCTTGGCCAGACTGACGAACGGCAGCACAGGGGCGGAGAGCTCGAGGGCCGCGCGCAAAGATTAAATGAAATTATTTAAATGCCGTAATTTCACATCCCGGCCGGACGACGACGGTCGGTGCTTCGCAGGTGTTGAACATGCATGTATGCATAGAATATGTTTCCGGGAAAGCAACTCTCCCGGCGCGGCGGTGGATGAAGCGGCGGGCCCGCGACGGCCCGCTCGGCCCGCGTCGGCCCGGATTGCGCGCATACATTACCAGCGACGCGGCCTCGAGAGGCTGAATACGCGGCTGCACGGATTTCGAACAAGCTTCCCGAGGACTTTTCTAATTTCACCGGCGCTCCACGGCTATATGCTCGCTATTCCCGTCTTCCCAACGGCCTCTCCAGCATCGCTCCCATAAACGCCGGGTATGCGGGGAAACCCGCGGGCCCGGCACCCTGCGGTTTAATAGGGGAAAATGGAGGATCGGACCTGCTTATCCACCGGGAACGCTTTGTCCAAGGCCGTCGCGAGATGGCGATTGGAAATAGTTAGGCTTCACGTGATTAGAAGCTGTATTCTTTCGAAATTTCCGATAAGGGTGGCGATTACTGTGCTCGTTAAAGGGATGGCTGGAGTTTTTCGTAGATCAGGTAGCCCTTTTTCTTGCTATTTTGTTATATATTTTGTATTATTATTAGTATTATATTATATATTTTTTATATATTATATTATGTTTTATATGTTATATGTATTATAGTATTGTTAGTATTGTATACATTATATTTATTTTATCGTATATATTTTATTATGATTATTATATATTTGTATGTTTTATCTATGCACGAATTTGTTCATAAGTGAAATATATAAACAACATGATATATTTAACGAAATATATGTGACAGTTTTTGAGCTAGGTACTGCATCCTTAGACAAAAGAAGAGTCAATTACTGTGCCTCGATAACTGAAATCAGTTCTAGATAAATAATAAGCAATACAATAAATGCAACTATATATGCTAGTAACGCTAATAACGAGCGTGTTAAATATATCAGATACATTAAAGTACATTAGGTACATCAAAGTACATAAAGTACCTTAAATGCGTCGATCACAGTGCATTAGAGCGCATCGAGTGCATCGAACGAATTAAAAAGTTCGACTAACAACTACTCAATTATCCGAATAATGTTCTCACCTCGCAACGAAACACGTTTCCGGTGTTATCGGTCGCCATATTTTCGGGTTCGACGACCCGTTCCGTATACAATTCGGAAAACTGTCGCCGCTCTTGGGCAATTGGCGGCGGCTTAATGAAGTTTTTGCGCGCGGCGCAGCAGTTAATGGGGAGCGTAAATTCGAAGTTCGGTGGAACAATGTAACAGCGCATGACAAAAGGGCCGCGCGTTTTAGGACAAATAAAATTACAGGAATTAATCAAGGAAAGTTGTTTGGGAGCGAGAGAGCCGGCCACGCTTGGAACCGGGCGCTCGCTCGTCGAAAAGTTTCGCCGGGGTTTCGGCCGCGTTCAAGCGGGAGGACCTCGTTCCGCCGAAAACGGAAAGAAAAGTCAGCTGTCCTGCGGCCGGACGCGGTCTAATTAAACCGGTATTATTGTTAGCCGTTGCCGGTGACGGGTAAACACTTAAACGCTTCCGGAAAATTAAGAATCGCGTCATGAGCGCACTTCGCGCGAGGATCGAATTGGCATGAGTCGGTGCCTACGCTTGATTCACTTAGGCGCTTTCGTAACGAGAATGTTAAATTCTGAGCGCAATTATAGTGATTTTAGTATTTTTAAAATCGCATTTTAAACGTATGATTCTAGTCAAAGTTTATTATTAATTCTAGACAAAGTCCAAAAATACTATTCAAAATAAAATAAAAAATTATAAATCTCTAAGTTTTTTACATTCTTTGATACTTTTATTTATAGCAAATTGAATCGGAAAAAGCATGTTGAGGAAGAAGTGAAAGAGATAAAAATCATTAGGCAAACTATGTTAGGTTAAAAATCGACAGCAAATTACTAGTATATAAAACTGTGAAATTAGTTATAAAGGTTGAATAATTAATAAATTTTAACAAGTTAAATTTTCGATTCGACTGCGAAAATTACAGATATTATTCCTAAAAGTTATTGTAAGGGTACAGTAACTAGGGGGTGGCACAGTAATTGACTCACTTGCCTTAAATCTGAAACTTCGGCATGCTTCTCGCCTGCAACTCATCTGGATAGGTCGCAGCATGTCTCAGTCCTCGTATCAGCAAAAAATCAGATGAAAATCGCCTTCGCTAGAAGCTTGGAGTGGGGCGAGAGCAATCGGGGTCGATACATGCCTCGAAAAAGAACGATTGTCTCGCGGCGCGGCGAGATGTCAGGGCCGCCGCGCCTCAATTTCCATTTCGCGAGGAATTCGTCGGAAGTTGATGAAAGTTGCGCGGGAAATTCGAGGATAAAGAATTCAATATCGAGACGAAGGCGGCGCGCGGAGGGCTCGCGCTATCAGCCGAGGATTAGCTGTCCGCGGGAGTCTATTTTTCATCGAAAGTTCGCGGAACTGCATTCCCTTCTCGCCTTGTATTTCCCTTTCCGCCGCGAACTTTCGGCCGTTTCTTAGCATCGCTCTATTAATTAATAATTCACGGGCCATTTTGGCCCGTCCGCCCTCCCCCCGCTCGGCGCGCCCCTCGCCCGATCAATATTTTCCGCGCGCGCGGAACTTCCGACGCGGCCCTGTAAATTTTCTTTTATGGCTTCTAAATTCTCCCCGGCGAGGCATGTCCGCTCGAGAACGAACGAAGGGTTAAAGGGGCGCGCGATGCGAGTTGCCCGCGTCCACGATGAAAAAGAGTACAAATCCGGTTAGAGCGAGACGTCCATCTTCCTTCGAAAGTTTCCGTAATTAATTGGACACAAAGTAGTCTTGGGAATTCCTCGAACTCGGTTAATTTAATCGGCCGGATGCTGCGTCGACATTGTTCGCCGACCCCCGTTCCTCCGACCGGTATTTTCCGATTTTACTCCGTTGCTAGGACGATCAACGAATCCTGCGAAATTTCCCGTGATTGACACCTGGACGAGGCCGAGACTCCGTGCTGGAAGGTGCTCATTTTTTAAACAAAAGAATCACAGAAACTAGTCAAATCGCTGATTGGTCGCTCGGCGGAGGGACGAAAAATTTTCACGATTTTCTGTTTATACATACACTTATATTAAACACATATTATTAAACACTCTAAAATAAGCATAAATTAAAAAACAATATTCCACAGAAAAAGAAAATATAAAAATTGACATACTAAATTTCCCTACGACCTCAATCTTACATATACTTACAGAGTACTCATATCACTAGACGCTACGGAAGAACTATAACTAAACATATAATATACCTGCTACAATAACAGAAAATTTAACTTGTTAAGATTTATTAATTATTCAACCTTTATAACTAATTTCACAGTTTTATATACTAGTAATTTGCTGTCGATTTTTAACCTGACATAGTTTGCCTAATAATTTTTATCTCTTTCACTTCTTCCTCAACATGCTTTTTCCGATTCAATTTGCTATAAATAAAAGTATCAAAAAATGTAAAAACAATTTTTTATTTTATTTCGAACAGTATTTTTGGACTTTGTGTTTAGAATCATACGTTTAAAATGCGATTTTAAAAATACTAAAATCACTATAATTGCGCTTAGAAATAACAAGTATCGCTGAAAAGACGTCCAAAGTTGATCTACGATGAATAGAGTCTGGAAATTGTCCTGTTGGTACAATAGCAAGGAAAAATGCGAATAAAGCGTAGTAGAAGCACCGGCTCCGCTTATCGGCGAAAGCCAGAGGTAAATTAGCGAACGGTGCTATTCACTTGCCCGTCAACAGTTGCCATAAAACGGAGGCCGATGCGTCGCCGTTCGGGCCGCCTAAACGAGTCTGCGAATGCCGGTAAAATGTCGGAGAGTTCGGCGGGCGGTCGCAGCTGCTTACGTTTGAAATTGAACTCGTTGCCGTCGGTGTTCCCGCGTCCGTATGATGCCTGTTACTGGCTACCCGGCCGAGAGGAGGGGGCACGGTCGAATGCATTACTGGACTACAGGAGCAATTACCTTAGTTAATTAACGAATTTACAACTGCGACAGCGACGGTGTGTAAATCGGCGTGTTCTACGGCGGTGGAGGCCGCTGCGCCGGATCGACGCCGATATCGTTATCACGCGGGACGTGTAAGCTCCGAAAGCTCGCTCGCGTTGTTTGTACACAGCTTTTCGAATCGCTCGTAATTCCAGCTGTTACTATTAATTGCCTCTCTACCGCGCCCAGTTTTCCATTCTGTTTTTCGCCCTCATTGTTCTACCATTTTCCTTTACCGAGCGGCCGCGCGCCGGATTTCGAAACCCTGCTATGCATCATTGCGCTTTGAATAATGCTCCGGCCGATTTTGTTGACGCTTCTCGACGCGGCAAATTGTTAGTTGCATCGGTTGGAAATCTGAGGCTGATGTGGGAACGTTTTTTTAGGGTCTAGGGTGAAATTTGGAAACGGAAGATCCTTCAAAGGAATTGTTTTTTTATATCTGAATGACGTAAAGGTAGTCATAGTTTATGTAAAAATATAATAAATAATTTCTGAAGAATTTGTTGTGTTGGGAATTATTTTTGTATCGGTTTAATGTAGAAACATTTTTATCCATAGTGTGACGTAGAAATATTATTATGTCCAGTCTGGGTAGAAATATTTTTAGTTTATACAAAAATATTTTTATACAAAGTCTATACAATGACATAAAAATAGGGGATCCTTAAAGTATTCATTCAGTTCGGAATTGTTCTTGTATCGGTCAGGGGTAGAAATATTTTTATGCATCGTCTATATAGAAACACTTTTATGCATAATTTATATAAAAACATGTTTACACGTAATCTGTATAAAAATATCTGTATACATACCCTGCAAAAAAATATAAAAATAAGACACCCTTAAAATGTTCGTTCACTACCGAGTTATTTTTATGTAAGTCCGACGTATTAATATTTTTATGCGTTGTCTATACAGAAACACTTTTACACCCACTCTACGCGAAAACATTTTTACAGTCTACACAAAAATGAAAAGCTGAGAGATCCCGAAAGCATCCGTTCTGTATTATTTTTATCCGATATCGAAATACTTCCGCGCGCGGTGCACGGAAAAATATGAAACACGAAAAATTTCGAAAATATTAATCCCGTGCCAAACAATTTTTACTATCCGTTCACGTAACAAAACCATAACTCCCAGCAATTTGCGAACAAATGCTGAAAATACGAAATGAAAAAAAAAGGAGAAACGCAAAACGATAGTCGCGAAAAGTTCTTTTCGATTAACACGGAATTAGGTTCGCGCTGTAGGTTATTCTTACGCGCAGAATTAGGTTTGCAATTGGATCGAAGCGCCGGCGAATTAGTTGCAGAAACAATATTCTCCGGTTCGAGAAAATCAGGCGAACGATACATCGACGGGAAGTTCTGCAATTAAAGGAAACAGTTCGCGTCCGCGATTCCGGCAACGTCGCGCACCGTGTAAAATCATCCATTCAATGATATTGTCATTTAGGAGGCGGTCGGTCCCGGAGTGCGCCCTATGAATGACGTTGATTAATTAGACCGCGGTAATTAATTTGAAACCCGACAACCTAAACGGCGCGAACGACTTGAGACGTAATCCGCGAGCGTTGTACGAGCTCCCGCCGGCTTTCGAAGCATTTCATTTCCCCGCTGTTATCTGTCGCTCATAATCTCGGAATTTCACCGAGATAAGATTCGACCGCCGGGGACGCCGGAACACTTTTATCGGATGCCGCGGCATTTTTTCGCGGCTTCGACACCGCGAAAGACAGCAGTCGAATATTATAGTTAAATATACTATAATGAAATATGACATAACATAATATAATATTATATAACATAATATAATATAACATAGTACAGTACAGTATAGCATAGCATAGTATAATATACTATAATATAGTATAATATAGTACAATATAGTTTACTATAGTACAATATAGTATACTATAGTACAATATAGTATAATATAGTATAGTGTAGTACAGAATAGTATAGTATAGCATAGCGTAGCATAGCATAGCACAGCATAGCACAGCATAGCATAGCATAGTATAATATAGTATAATATAATATAATATAGTACAGTACAGTATAGTATAATATAATATAATATAGCATAGCATAGCATAGCATAGCATAGCATAGCATAGCATAGCATAGCATAGCATAGCATAGCATAGCATAGTATAATGTAATATAATATAATATAGTATAATATAATATAATATAGTATAATATAATCTAATACAGTATAATATAATATAATATAATATAATATAGTACAGTATAGTATAGTATAATATATCATAGCCTAGCATAGCATAATATAATATATAATATAAATAATATAATATCTCGACTCGCAATTTCCGTTCGTTCCGAATGACTTACGGCGAACGAAAAAATTCATGACACTCTCGGCAGAAAGTTTTATCGGAATTAGCGATTGACACTTCGCGGTCGGAGAGCCTCGTGCAAGGGGTCCTCAACAAGTTTCGCGGAAAGTTCGGTGGAAATCAGAACAGCGTGAAGTTTAAAATTATTTCGAATGTTATCCGAGCCCGTGATGGCCTGGGAAGCTCGAAAGTCTCGGGAGCGCCGCAAATCTTGGGAGCTCTGAATGTATTACCAAACTTCTTGTTGCCTGACAGTCTCAAAAATTTCGTAAATCCAGATGATCCGGAAACTTACGCCCTCTTGTCCCGAGACAAGGGAAAAAGGGGGAGAAGCCCCGCGGCCACTCCCGCGATAAAATTAAATTCAAATTACAGGAAAAATCTGGAAGTTTCTCTTTAATCCCCGTTCTTGCAAATTGCTCCGCGAACTCGCGAATTTCGCAGATAGCTAAGCCGGAGGTCGCGGAATTATGGCACTTCACCTAGTTTTGGTCTAGGCGTCGACGATCATCGATGAAAATTCGTGCTGTCTGGTAAAAATCAAGTTTGGACGCTTCTTTCTCGCATTTAGATTATTTATAATGAATCAGGTGTTTTTAAATTATATTATTAAATCGTTAATATTGTTAAATCGTATTATTTATACTTCCTTGAGCGCATTCAGCTCGTTTCGACGAATAAATGACACGAGCCTGAACCGTGATTCATTTGCAACAAGGCAATATTGTTACTCTATAATCAAGTCACATAAAAGAGAACATATTAAGTTAACAAATTATCATATTAAGTTAATAAACTACCAAGCACATACAACAATTATTTACTTGGATTCCGAATGACTCGAACAAAGTTCCCCATAAGAACACAACTTATTATAAAACAAAATTCTCTGAAGACAACAATAATCTACAAAATACAATGATTAAACAATAATAAGTTTATACAGGTCAGGAAGAACGCAAGTCTCGGCTGCAACTGTCTTTTCGAAATCTGGCGAAGTTCGATAATTGTCTTCGTAATAAATAAACCGTCGGCCCCTGGCGGAGCCGGGCGGAACGTTAATTAAATTATCTCTCGGCGACTAATAAATTTCTCGGGCCGGCCGGGTTCTTTCTTTGCTCATTAATATCCCCGATTAATTTATTTTGACAGCCGGTCCCTTTCGCGCTGCAACGCAAACACCGATCCCGAGATAACCGCGTCACGGAACCGAGGGACAATCGGCAGATCGATGAGTTTTCCACGGTTCGGAAAACTCCGGCGACCCTTTTCGCCGTCCATCCCGTGCGAACCAGAAGCTCGTTGATCGGCTGCGACACTTTCCGTGTTCTCACGAAGCCGATAAATCTCTTTCTCCCCGTCCCGTGAAAACGAGAGTTGCTCTCCTCTTCGAGGGACGGAGAGGGCGGCTGGGGGACTGAGGGGGTGGGCATGAGAAAGGGAGTGAGAAGGAGAAAGAGGGAGAGACAGAAAGAGAGAAAGGGAAAGAGAGAGAGAGAGAGAGAAAGAGATAAAGAGAGAGAGAAAGAAAGAGAGAAAGACAGAAAGAAAGACAGAGAGAGAGAGAGAAAGAGAGAAAGGGGGAGGGGGGTGGTCCCAGCGATATCCGATTCGAGACGCGACGCGGAGAAAAAAATTGTTCACTGCCTTCCCCGCTTGTCAACCGTCCGACCTTAATCCACTCGTACCACTGCGATTCGATTAGCTGCAATCTGCGAAAATTGAAATTAAATGTTAATCTCGTTTCTGCAGTTTCGTACCCGCCTGCTATTTGGTTTAGACGATTTTATTACGCCGCACCAAAACGTTTTTTAATGTCTCCACCTCCTTTCGCAGCATCCCTCTGCTCTCTCGATCGAGGGAAACATTTTACGATATTTGTGATCGATCATCGAAGATCTCTCTGTCATGAAATACTTGTTGAAAAATTGTTACAACGTCGCTTTACTCTTTGGACTGTAAAGGGTTCATTTGTCGGTCGATGTTGGAAATGCTTCCTAAAAGTGGAAGCAGAAAATCTTTGATTAAAATGGATGTTTCATTTGTCGCTCGATATTGAAAGCTTTCGTTTTTATATGCTTCTTGCGAAGATTTTTGTAATGTTAATTTATCAGTCGGATCAAAAGGGATGTCTTATTTGTTTAGTTAATATTGAAGACTCTTGGTTTAGAGTATAATTTATATATTATTAGATGTAATTAATTCTAAGCGATTCTTTGTTGCATTTGTATTATTTAAATAACCGTTAATTATACTAATTGTGAGCATATAACTTGTTTAAAGTAAAATAAGTATGTTAAAATTATGTTCAATATTGACTAAATGAGCAATTTTTATTTCCTCCAGTGCATTTTGCAAATTCTGAAAAATAAATGACACGAAGTGTCACTCATTGTCATAAATTTAATAAATATAATAATAATAATAAGTTAACAAATCACGTATTATATTTTATTCGAACCACGAGCAGAAATAAACGAAGCCTGTCAAGGCATCTGAAAAGAAGAAAAATAATTATAAATAAATAAGTAAATAATTATTAACATGTAATTGGATCCGGGATTCGAATTCCCGCGGGATTATTTTAACGCAATTTCGCAGCAATTAATTTCTGAAATCTTTGAGGCCGGTACCGAAAATTCGGCGGAGGGGCGGGTTAGATTCGGCGGCGTTCGTAGGATGAAATAACAACGATTAATTATTACCAGAAATTACATTCGCCCGGGTGTATAGGATCCACATCGTCGTCGTGCTTGAACGTCCTCATAAAATGTTATTCGAGAAAATATTTTGCTCCCCCGCGGTGCTTTCAAGCCATCTTATATTCATGCTTTTGTTTCGCGTCTACTTCCGGCCGTCGGGGCCACCCCTCGTTATTTTTCTTCCGATAGCTCCACTTGCATCGACGCTTTTAAGGTGTAATCATTTTGTTTTTGAATATTTCATGCATATCGAGATTGATCCGGAAGGGATCGGGAATTTTATGGAAATAGGTCTCCTCTCTCTCAGCTTTCCGTGCTTTAACGTAAGTAATCCTTCCGCCGTCGTATTTGCATACATTCCGAGTGCGTTTCCGGAATGCCTCGGCCCATTTCCGACCCTTTCTTTTTATTATCATTCCACCCTCCTCTCTCTCTCTCTCTCTCTCTCTCTCTCTTTCTTCTTTTTTCTACTCGCAACCAACGAACCCTCCGATCTCTCGACGGAAAAATGAGAATTACAGGCGAGAGATAAAATCAATCACTTCGCTGCGACACCTCCGTATCGCGAACTCCAACCCCTAAAACATTTATAACAATTCTCTATCGAACATTCGTCCTATCTATCTTCTCCACGTTACTCTTGATATTATATTTATATTTATCTTTTTAGCACTGTGATCACAAATTTTAACACGAAAATCTAAAAAGTTTCATAAAATTGTTATATTTTATTTGGTTTATTCGATTTAAATTTTATTCTATTTTTATTGTTGTCGGACGACTTAATTTTACTTAATTAAGACCGATGTAATTTAAAGAACAAGCGTTACAAATATTAATATTATATAGTATTGTATTAATATTAATATTTATTCTAAATATTGTAAATATGGCATATATACTACTTATTGTAATATTTATTACTATATTATATTAATTAATATTAATATTTATTATAAATATCATGTATATATATTATATATCATAATATTTAATGCTATATTACATTAATTAGTATTAATATTTATTATAAATATCATGTATATATTATATATCATAATATTTATTATTATATTATATATTATAACATATATTACTATATTATATTAACATACACTAATATTTGTTACAAATATCATCCATATTATACACAATAATATTCATTACCACATCACATCAATCAACATTAATATTTAACACTACCCTAACATTTCACAAATGACAAAAGATAATTCCCAGGTACCGAGCAACGCAATCACCGCGCAATTAGAAGCCCCTCCCCGAAAATAGAGACAAACGACTTGATCTGCTCAAGTACCGAACTGTCCTAATGGCCGCAGCGTTACTGGAAATTTTATTCCCTTTGAAGTCGCCGGAAATTCGATGAGAAAGTTTGATTGTGGTCGAATTCGAGTTAAATTCTTGGCAACCTTGTTTCTCTTCTCGCCGGAGTTTATTCAACGGTGGATGAGGAGGATGTCGAAATGAAAGAGGCTCTGTTAAAATAAAGACCAGAGCGAGCGAGAGAGAGAGAGAGAGAGAGAGAGAGAGAGGGGGTGATAGAGAATAAATTCTAATGCAGTCAGATTCCGTGGTTACGGTGTCGAGTGTGTAACATTCCAACCGCGCTAGTTTATAGATCATTTCCCCTGTTTTATGTTATGGCAACCTGCAGAATTTCTTGTGTCAATAAACAGAGAAGGAGAGAGGGGTGGAAAGAGGGAATTCTCGAGGAGCCACTATCGAAAACAGAACCCAGCTGGTTATATCTGCTTTAAAGGAAAGTATTTTCTTCCTCGAGATATTCGCAGCCATCTCATCCGCGGGAATATTGTCTTCTGTCTGGTTATCGATAAGGTTCAATTTTAAAAGCACATAGAAAACTTTCGTGGTATTGTATTATACCGGTGTGTTTGTAGAAGAATCTGACTGAAAATGAACCTTAACTATATCCTTACTCGCCTCGCGGTTCCTGCGCTCTTCTGCCTTCTCGCAGGATATTGTTTACACGCGCAGCTGTCTGCTCGCTTGTGAATAAATAAACAGACACTTGTGGCTAAACGTTCCAATATTTATCGCGGCAGAAATAATGTTGACAGTTCGTTTACTTCGCGACGACATTCGGTGACAAATAATTCCGTCTGGAACGTCATTGACGGAATTAATTACACAGTTTATTATTATTAATTATCATACAGCTTACGAAATCTGTTTAAAATATTTTTAGAACCTGTGCTGTTTTATACAATTTATTGCTTTTATTTATTACAGACTTTCCAATTATTATTACAGTTATTGCAGTGTACTGTTTATAAAATCGATTTCTAATTCGCAATTTACGCTACCTGCTGCGAGTTAAATAATTTATTATTTATTTCTTATATTAATTATGAGATGTGTGAGAAATTTGATCAAGTGCAATGTAAATATGTCGTCGTTAATTTCTTGTTCGAGGAATTGCGTAACGAATATCGCTCGAGTAACCGTGTCGAAATCATTATCGCGATGATCGAAGAAATTCGCCGCGACCGGAATAGACGCCGAATTTCCAGCGATCGCGTTCCGCCGCGGCTCGGTTCCGAAAATTACAGACAAATTGCACGTAATTATCGAGGGGCCGATCGATCATCGAAAGAAGCGAAAGGAACAAGGCCGGGCTAACAAGCACGAGGGATTCCAGGAAAAACTAATAACTGAGAAAGAAACTTTGAAACGGCGCAATTACCATAACTCGGCGTCCCCTCGAGCAAGACATGATTTTCTACGGAACTGTCTCCGATATCGTACGCAGAACAACCTCGATCATCCGAACTTCGCGTATCTGAATTACTTTATTATCCGGACGCGACGCCGACAGACCAATTTCGCGTCGGGCTGTTTCACGGAAAAAAGAATATAAGCATTGCGATAAAAGATCGCAGCCTCGTTTAAATTAAAGAGGAAGGATCGAACTTTGTTCCACAGTAAACGGCATCTTTGAAAAGAATATTACAAAGACGGCAGGCTTTGTCGAATTTAACAATTTTCCATACGACGAACGTGACCTCGCATGTTACAAACCTGGTATATAAAATTTTACCATGGCTACGGTGCATCGAATATAAAATCTAAAAGCATCATCTTAAAGTAGAGATTTCGAGCTTTATTCTGAAATTAAGATCATCGTCCTGCGATGATTTTTCGTGGAGCTATCGTCGGTCAAAGTTGACCTATTTTGATCAGTGTGTTATAATTTCTTTGAGCGGTGTAATGTTGGTATAATTAAATAATTAATTGAATAATGTGTAGCGATGGAAATAATATATTATTGCATTAACAAATCTAGAGACGTTTACGTTATTGTTTGATGGCAGAGTGCGAACCCTAAACGGAGGGAAAATCGTCTGTCGAGACAGGTGGGTCCATCGGCGGCGTCGACACCGGCAACTCCAATTAAGATGTTTTTCATCGCGCGCCGGACATCGGCAGTATCTAGGCGTCGCGACGCCTCGGCCTACGGAGGGCTGAATTCATATGCATACATGAATACATTTCGCCCTGCCGGCCCAATCAACTACCCCCTCCCAGTGCCGAGGATCTTTTGTCCGCGACGGGGACGCTGGTTTTTTAGAACGTGAAAAATCTACACGCTAATGAAGGTCTCTCTCTCTCTCTCTCTCTCACTCTCTCTCTCTCTATTTTTCTCTCGCCCCCTCAACCCTTAATCCACCGTCCGCCGCCTGTAATTAGGCTTTTTCCTTCCCCGTGGAATTTCGCTGTTTTCCGCGGGAAAACTCCCCCGGAAACGTGGCGGCGGCTCGTCGCGTCACCGGGGGTGCGACGGGGTGCAGGCGGGCGTGACGAGCGACACCCTTGATGGATGGGGATATTTATACGAGGTGTCACTCGGTCGCAATCGGTCGTTTCGGTGGTAACGCGGAACAGGAATACACGGTGCTCGCGGAATCATACGTTGGTTTTTCGTGTTCCCGGTGAACGCTGCAGCAGACGCTCGGCTATCTGAACTAATTAACACGTTCGCGGACGCTATAGCGGCCATTTGCATTCCGATGGAGGATGACGCGGACGCTGTTGCTAAATATACTGTTCTAAATAGGCTTCATTATCGCGCATTCGATTCTATGCGGCGTTCGTTTTTACAAATTATTGTAGGCTCTTTAGTTTGGTCCGTGTCGACGGGGTTGTTATAGTGTTCGTTTTTAGAGCGATGCGAAATGACGCGAACGCATGACGGTCGAATTTATAGATCGCATTATCGGTCGTCGGGGCACCGCGCTCGCCGTAATGTTGTTAAGGGTTGACGCGTTGAGTGCCGCGTCGGTCGCGCGTTGGCGACAGTAATTTTAGGCCAAAGATTCGCTTTTATTTTTATGTCGTTTTTATTTGGATATAATTATATTGTTACACTACATTTTGTGCATATATATACAACTTTTCTCGTCACATATTTTAAAAAAGATTGACAGTTAATGGGTTAACGAAGTTTTTAAATCTTTTGGAATTTTAGGTGTAGTTTCATCCCCTAACTTTGATGATAGAAGAATGTAAATTAAAATTCGCTGTAAAATGTTTAACAAACTCGACGGCAATTTAATTCGCAAGAAGTAAATAAAATATCTAGATAAGTGAATGATGTTCTTATCAGCCACCCTTATCACGAAGCAAACTACCCCTAATCGTTTAATTCGATGCCAACAAATTATATCGTGACAACGGGGGCTGATTTCACCCTTAAATACGTGAGCATAGCATTTCACATTTTTAAATCTATATATTAATAATGGTATATATTATATAATATAATATACTATTGTTATATCACGCACCAAAACCAAAGCAATCGAAGGCACTCGCAACCCTTCCCAAGTACTAAAAAAAGCAGCACAAAATCCGATGCAAAAGAATCCGGTCCACCTTTCCCCCTACCACGGCGCGTCGCCGGTTCAAGGACACTCGTCTTCGAGCATACTTCCGCGGGGCTATTTGTAGTATCGCGGCCCGGTATCTCATTCAGTCGTCCCGAATTCGTCAAGCGTGGCAACATCGCCTCGATATTTACAACATCGGCGATCCCGCGGCGCGGAGGGAATTTCATTTTCGATCCGAGCTGCTCCGCTGTTGGCTCCCTCCCCGGCATAATTGCATAATTAGCGTCGGGCTGACCGGCGATTCTAACCGAGGACCGGCGGGGAGGCATCCTAGGGGTGGTCGAGGAGGGTTGGTTCTCCCGGAGCCTGCGCCTTCGGAGCTCGGGGGGCGTCGAAGGGGTGGTTGACCAAGCCGGGTCTGGGGCCCGGGGGTAATGGAATAACGGAGGCCAGATGGAATGATTACTTTCTTATCACCCGAAGGCAGGTAGACTATTATGGCATTCATCAGCCGCTACCTGAGGAAGTCGGCGGAGGGCGCGGGGTCGGCCGAGTGGGTGGTGGGCGTTGTGTGAGCGCCGGTTCGAAGCGGGAGGGTGAAAGGCGGTAGATAACAGGAGAAAGGGTGATAACTGGAGAGCCTTACTCGGTGTATAACCAGTTACGGAGCTGCTCGGAGGGGTGTAACAACCCCATTATTGAAACTTCAAGCGCGGAGCAATCATTCTGCAATTAGCAAAAGTGATTAAGTGTAGAAGCCAACACGGGCTCTGCCGCCCCCCCCCCCCCCCCCCCCCCCCCTCGCCGTCCTTCTCGACCATTTCGCACCCTTTCGACTGCGTTCTTCAACACCCACGAGCATCGCGCGCGACCCCCGCGAACGCACGCGTTGATCTCTCCTGAGGGGTGCGTTCCCATCCCCTCTTGATCTCGCAGCCCGCGCTCCGTTTCACCGACACCTCTTTTAATTATCCAGCTGTCCAGGGACTCCATCCCGGGACGCCTAATAATTCATAATGAGCGGACAACCGGGGGATGAAAGGAAAGTGGATACACACCCCCAGCTCTCCTCCACTCACCCTCGTTAACCGACGTAATTACAGGTTACCCAGCGGCAGGAATAATTGTCGGGACCTTTTTTATCTTCTCGCTTTTTCCCTTCCTCGTACATTCTCTCTCTCCCTCTGTTTCACCCTCTCTCTCTCTCTCTCTCTCTCTCTCTCTCTCTCTCTTTACTTCCCTCTTCTTCTCTCGCCTCCTCTCTCTCTCTCTCTCTCTCTCGCTCGCTCTCCCGGTTTCCCTCTCGATGGCTACCAGAGGCTGCTCCGCTTTATCCCCGCGTTCATCCCTTTCTCCGCAGCCGCGCGGACCCCGGCTTTCAACCCCCTCTCCGCAAGCCCCTGACCGCCTTTGCTTCAACTGCCCCGCCAGATTCCGCTCCCGATAAGAAGAACGCTTAAGACGATAGGATGGGATTAATCGAGATTGGATCAGCCCGTCCCGGATTTTTCTCGATAAAAACAATTAATCGGCGGATGGAGCGCTTGAAAAATACCGGGCTTCCGAGCGGATGGGCTGAGATATCCGGGCTTTTAGATTCCAAGAGCTGCCGGGGACGCGCGAAGATTGAAATATTCGGGAGCTAGGCAGTTTCCGTTTATGCGGCACGTGGGGGAGCCCGGTTTATGGGGGCGCTACGAGAGCTCGGTCTACAGTGGAGACTCTACGGCGTGGCGGCGATGTTATTGGCTCGCCTGCTTTGTGTCCCCGATCCACTCTTTGTAATTGAGTCCGGCGATCGTCTGCCGATTATTTCGTCGGCGATTTTCGTCGACTCGTTGCTAGTTTCTCGCGAGTTGTGTTTCTATGACGAGTCCTCTGATGGCGGTACGGAGTTTCTATTACCAGTTCGGGAATTAGGGGTACAATTTTGGGCATCAGATATCGAAGTGTTTGAATATTAGATGGGAATTCGTTCTAGGACATCGTCGCTCGTGTTTGAAATTTGGTTAAGAATTTCTCGGCCGGCGAACCGGGTCAATCAATTTATTGATTGGTCTATCTGATGTAAAATGTACAGCGCCATGATAATTAGACCGAGAATTTTATGGATTTATTGAGGAAATCGGTAGATGAAATACGGAACGCGCCTAACGAAATTGAAAAATATATAAATGTATTGCAAAATTTAAAAATAAATTTAAATAAATTTGGGAACGCTTAACTAAAAGACACTTGATAAATTAACAAAGGAAAAATTCGCTTCTGTGTCTTGCAATTGTATATTTAATTTTGCAGAAAAATTTAATAACATTGATCGAGCACATTTCTGCAGGACGAACGTGTAATTCTCGTCGGGCGGGAATTTTTCGCGAATAATTGCTCGGGCGGAAAACAACGGGCGCTCGGGGTGAAATTAATTGAAAACAGGACGAGTTTTGGAAGCCGAAACTAGCCTGTAGAGTCAACATTACTATTGCAGATTACTTTGCCGCTCTATCATGCAGCCCAGTTCGTTTCGCCTAGTTATTTACCCCCGTATAAATATGTACATTGCGGGAACGGTGAATACGGAGCGCAGTGTTACCCGCTTAATAATAACTCTACAGTCTAGCAGCGTTGAAATCACAGCTTTCGAGCACAAAAGAATTAATGTTTCTTGCAGCATCCCGGCCGACCCCGGCACCGCTGAACATATGGGGAGCTCGTTTCAAACTAGCCCGGGGTGTGTGCTTTTTAAATGCCGGCCACACTTTCAACTTACTTCATATCTCTGCGGCATCTTTGCTCGTTAAAAACAGCACGAAATAAATCTGCTAAACGCCGAGGCGTATTTTGGTTCATGGCTTATTACTGGATTACGGATTCTTATTATTTCTTCTTTTTCAAAATATTAATTTATTAGAAGATTGTGGAGCTTTACTGTTTCTTCGAAATAATAATTTGTTACTATATATTGCGGATTTCTATTGTTTTTTTTATATAATAATTTGTTATTAGATTGTGGACCTTTATTGTTTCTTCGAAATAATAATTCATTACTTTATTGTTTTTTCGAAATAATAATTTATTAATAGATTTTGTTGGTTCTTCAAAGAAATAATTTATTACCAAGTTGTGGACATTTATTTTTCTTTAAAATAATAATTTGTCACTAG
>CM052157.1:4192224-4214108 GCA_028455555.1 Augochlorella aurata | reverse complement strand
TGTCATCAATAAATCACCAAACAAAAGCGAGCCCAAACGAAGGTAACAAAAGAAGCGAACCTCCGCTTCGTCAATTAACAAATTGACAATTTCCAAAAAGCGCTTCAGCGATACAGTTTCCGCGTCTTCGATTAATTGACAGCTCGTTGCAAACCGCGACGGACAATGCAACAACGGGATCGCTGTTGGTTCAATATCCGGTTCCCGATTAACCGTGAGCCTCCGCAGCGACGTTATTTTATCGGTGGAGGGTAACAGGTCGCGGCAAGAGTACAAATTACGGGTCGCGTTCGCGTAATCTCCTCGAAACTCCGAACAAGTGCAACAACGCTTAATTCTTGCTTACTCCGCCGCGGAAGGAGCAAGAGAGAGAGAGAGAGAGAGAGAGAGAGGAGAAGCTAGACGGATAGACGGAGAGAAAGAAGGAAGAGGGCCGAGGGGACGCGATGGGGAAAAAAGGGAGCGCGGGAGAAGAAGGGAAGACGATACGGGAGGCATAGGATAAAGTTGAAGGATAAACAGGAATAATCCGGAGCTTTTTAGAAGCCGGAATTCGACGTCGCCGGGATGAAAAAGCGAAGTACACGGCGGTCGTTTATCAGAAAAATGCTCTGCAAATTTTCTGCCGGTGGGCCAATATTTCAGGCGGCGCGGCGCGCGCCGGGCTCCGGCAGGTCCTTCGAAATTCACCGCCGGAAACGCCGGTCGCCGGATAACTGTTTCGGGAATGGGGACCAGCGATTCCCAGATTCTGGCGGAGATGGGCCGCGTATTTCGCGGACGCGGAGCTCCGCGAAAAATTGCGATCGCAATAACAGTATTCGGCTGACTGGGGAAATCGTTTTCGGTCTCGGCATCCACGGTTTATTATTAGCCTCTCTATGCGTTTAGCACGATTAAAATTAACTTAATGTCGAGGTTATTTCGTTTATTAATTTCGTTTATTAATTTCGTTTGTTTTAATATATTTTATTACATGATACGATATGTACTAGCCATTTATTTATCGACTCATGCTCCATCAGGGTAGCATTGCTTCCCCGCAGTTATGCGAAGGTTTTGTCAAGGTTATAACGATCGATGCAGGAGAATGCAACTTGCAGAAATTACAAGGTTTAAAATTGTATATAATACGGTATAAATGGTTTCCCTGCGACTGGAGGCACAGTGGAGACACAGAGGTCAACAATAGAGGTTCCACTCCGACGTCTTCGAAAAACTTATGAAAATCGTAATACCTATGCTGAAACCAGTATCGGAGGAAATAGAGTTTCATTAAGTTTAGTAATAATCCGAATTTGCATAAGGTCCGCAATCTAATTACAATACCCTGAGAGAAACGCATTATTTATGGGAGGACGCACAGTGTTGGGCGAAATTCGAGAGGAGAATTCTACGAAATTAAAAAATTGGGGAAACTTGTATTATTGCAATTGTTTTTGCAGTATGTATACTATATTATTACACTATATAATAGTATTATACTAAATTATTCATTAAATTCATATTTATAACCATATTCTCTATTAAAATGGACCTAGACGATGCATAGCAAACGCCCTCTTCGTCTTTAAATCCATAAATCCATATAACCGCATTATAACTTAATATTATAGTTAATTATGTCAATATAAAAATTAGAATCTTTGCGTATACTTAATTCTATAAACCACGTGATCGCCAATAGCCTGGCAACTAACTCCACCACGCTCCAACAAATAAACTTAGAACAACGATAAAACAATTACTCGTGAAATTACAAACAAAATAAAATTAATCACCGACTCCAGAAAACAATGAACTATATTTCCGCAATTATGCTAAGCTCGCTATATTTGTCACCGCGTTGAATTTCGAAAAAGACAACCGTTAAAAATCGTCCGAGGATCAACGCGTCAATTTTCCAAAAAACCACCCCTTGAAAAGCATCGGTGGATCGCGGGGTAATCGGGAAAGTAGTGAAATCGCAGCGAATAATCCGGTATAAAATCAATCTGTGGTGGGAAAGCAGTTGTACGGTCGGAAAATACGGTTCCCATGACAGTCGTCGGCCTCGATACCGCAATAATTCCATCGCGGACCTCGAAAACGAGGCTCCGGCTGGCTGGCCGTAGCCCCGGCGAGCGTGTTTCGGCTGGTACGAGCAAGAAAGGGCGTGAACTCGTCCCCGGCGGATAATTGATTAGGCATTTAATTGGACGGAATAGCAAGGCCAGACACTGTGTGCCGTGTCGCGCGCACCAGAGTGCAAGACGAGGCCGGGAAGTCCATTTTCTTGTACGTCGCGAGAAGCTGAATTATGGCGTCATCAGTTAGAAATAATGAGGTAACCTCGGGGAGAAGCCGGAGCCCGCGGACGGGGAGGCGCGCGACGGCAAAAGTCGCCCGGAGATGACTTATTATTTTGCAATAGATTTCCTCCTTTTTTCCTCCTCTTTCGCCGTCGTCTTCCTCCCCCCTACCCCTCTCACCCTCTTGCTCGATCTTTCTGCCGAGGTCTCACTGTTCTTACTTTCCGTCTCCCTTGCTTTCTTTCTCTCTCTCTCTCTCTCTCTCTCTCTCTCTCTCTCTCTCTCTCTCTCTCTCTCTCTTTATCTACATATTTATTTATCTATCTGTCTATCTATCTACAGCAACTCCCATAAAAAAATTTTTAATACTACTTTTATACCTCTTTGTCTCAATAATATATTACAGAACTTCGATATTTATATAATTATTATTTATTTAGGAATCGGTTGAAGAATTCACTACAGAATCCACAAAATTAACAAGCAGAAACCTCATAGAATGAAATAACATAAATGGAAAATAAAAGAGAAAAAATTAAGTAGATCTTCTTCTGCTATAAAAATTCACCCCTAAAGAGATTAATATATCCTAAATGACTTTTTCCTTTTAATATATATTTATTTAATAAATATACAGAGCGGAGAAGTCAGAGCTATTGTCCGAATATTTTGGGAGTCTCTGCATCCATCTCTCCCTCTCTCTCTCTTTCCCTCTCTCTCTCTCTCTTCCTCTCACTCTTATTCTCCCTTTCCACCCTTGTCTCTTTCTTGCCCGTCGCTTCTACCCCATGGTCGCTGTTCCGGTCGCCTTTATCCCGCCCCTCGCGTCCTAGCGACCCATTAACCCAACGTTTCTATTTCATCGTGCTTGTTTCGTCCGCCCGCAGCCCGCCGACTAAGTTCGATATACCATCTGGTCGAGGCAAGCGCAATTGGATTGCCCATTCGGCTTGCTTCAGCTCGTTTTTGCTGCGCTACGAATCCTCAATCTTGCTCGACGATAGTCATCCCGGTGGCCCTCGTTAAATCTCCTAATTTTTCGTTGCCGCGGGAACTGCGGAACCACCGCCGCAAATTCATTCCGCTAACTTCCGTTGCTGCGAATATGCCGACCGGTTCGACGATAGACGTCCTGGGAACTATGGAAATAGCCTAATTTTTATCGTGACTGGCGATTCGAATGTCTGAATACGCGTTACTCAATTTTTAATTATATAATTCTTTGTAGTAAGAATCGTACTATAAAAATCGTATTATAAAAATCGTGTTATAAAAATCGTTAGAAGATCATTATTAAAATAACGATCTTATATTTAGTAGATCCTAATTAATTATTCTTTTAACAAATGAAAAATTTTAGCTCCACGAATTAAGATAATTATAAAACATTTAGGACCTGCATAGGGGATGCATAAGTATGATTTATTATAAAAATCGTTTGATTATTATAAAATAACAATCTTCGCATTAGCAGATCCTAGTTAATTTTCTTCTAACAAATGAAAAATCCTATATCCACGAATTAAGATAATTATAAAATATTTAGGATCTGCATAGCATCACAATTTTGATAAAAAAATTCACTTAGAAGTATAATCTGAATAAAACAAAATCGTTTAAAAAATCGTTACAAAATTTACAATCTCCATATTCACGAATTCCTATTAATTTTCCCGTAACCAATAAAAATGTTCGACGCGCGAATTTAAATAATTATTAAGCTTTGCTCGAAAGTGAAATCGCCGCCCTAAAAATCCTTGTATTTTACGATTTCAGTCGTCACTCCATTTTCCTATTCAGACATTTGCTTCCTATACTGAGCTTCCGGTCTTCCCGGACGGATTCCATTTACAGCAGCGATTCTTTGGATTCGCAGCACGTCTGTCTGAAATTTTCATGCCACCCCCGCCGGGTAACGAGCACGGAAATCACAACACAACGGTCTGTTCCGTATCCCTTCTCTCTCTCTCTCTCTCTCTCTCTCACACACTCTCTCTCTCACACACACACATACTCTCTTTCTCTCTCTCTCTTTCTCTGTCTCCGTTCGTCCCTTTCTCGCGATAGTAGAGAGCCGATCGTTTGTCCGAGACACGGCTAATACTAACTCCGGGTTTATGGCTTGAATCTACGTTACCGGCGCGATAAAAGTACCAGTTTTAGAGTCGGCAGGCACAAATTACCGCGCTTACCGACTTTATTACCCGAGTCTGCATCGTAGCACATTCGATGCAATTAGTCGCCGAGTGTACACACCAACTTACTCCGTTTGGTCAGATTTCGAGGATTCCTCGAGTCTTTTCTATTTGATTCATGAGCAACCGATTCTCCGATGACTTCGATGACTCTCCGACTTCGTCAATTTTCTAGCTATTCGTTGATTTTCTAATTATTCATTGTTTATTTATTATATTCGCTATTATTCATATATACATTTCACAAGTACTTTTTAATTGTTCACTGTTATAATTCGATCTTTAAACCATTCGCTATTTGTTGCAAGAATTTCTAACATATCTTCCGGAGTATATTTTTTAATTGTTTATAGATCGTCTTCGTCTCGAGGTATTTTAACAAGTACAGTTACGTTTAATTTTTTACTGAAATATTAATTCGAGTGGCAGATGATAATTACTAGATTCTAATAACAAAATCAGTGATAAAAATGTCTCACTGAAACGATTAAACCAAGAAATAAATTTTCATTTAGCCATTCCTATTTTTGTCGCTCTAATTTGTAAATTAGATTTCATTTTATTTATTAATACCTTATTTTTAATTTGATTTGAATATATTAATTTATATTTGGATTTTATTGTATTAATTTGTATTTACACTTTGTTGTATTAATTTAGATTTAGATTTCATTGTATTAATTTATCTTTATATTTCATTGTATTAATTTATATTTGTATTTTATTGTATTAATTTATCTTTATATTTTATTGTATTAATTTATATCTGTACTTCATTGTATTAATTTATCTTTATATTTTATTGTATTAATTTATATCTGTACTTCATTGTATTAATTTATTTTTATATTTCATTGTATTAATTCATATTTATATTAATACTAATTTAATACTACATATTTATTAATAGAAATGCATTTCCCTCGTTCTCATTCAAATGACAAATAACCAGCTTTGTTACAACGTTAACACACAAGCCCTATTACATCCACGTTCCCTTCACCGGCATCGTTAACCGTGGAAAACGAGCTTCACTTAACGATTCGTGAAATGATTCGCGCGCCGAACAGATCAGATCTCGAGGCGTTAAAATTGCGCCACGGGACTAGAGCATTAAATAACCCGTGCGTCAATCAGCAGGCCTTTGTGCGGTGTCCACGCGGCGCTAATTTATCAGACTCCGATTCGGCCGGGTCCCGTTAAACGAAAATAAAGATTCGCCGCATGAAATTTCATCGAGTTCGCCGATTCAATCCGGCGTGTTTCTATGAGCCGCTAATTAGAGGCTTGGCGGAGGGAAAGGCCGTAAATGAGAACCGCTGAATTCAAGGTAGAATCGCCTGGGAAGTAATTTAGGAATGGGGCGAAATTTCGTAAAGCCTTGACCGTGCGCAGGCTCATCTCCGAGACTTGCGGCCCTGCTGCGAGATTAACCCTTTGTACGCAGTCCCTATCTGAAGGTTGTTTCACCCACTCGTGGAACGTGTTTTTACAGTCGACCTAATCGCGTTTAGGGCTGATCAATTACCGTCGGTAATCATCCCTTGAAATATCTTCCGTCGCTGCTCCAATTCGAGATTCGTGATTTATATAATAACTAGGTGACGAGTAAAAATAAATAAATAAAAATAAAAGACATTAGAGAAACATTTTTAACTGTAATTGTGATAGGTTGAAAATAATTTAGAGATATCTTTAAATCCCAAATTTAATCTTTCCACCCCCAATTTAATTTTTCCACCCTCAATTTCCATTACTTTTGCGATGATAAAAATTCGATTGATCGGCTCAGTTTAATAAAATGATCTACGTCATAAAAATTGTATAATATTGAAATAAATTAAAAAATATAAAATATAATAAAAAACCGTAATGACATTAAAAGAATTTCCATCACTTTTACAACATTACAAATTCGATTAATCTGCTTAGTATAATAAAATAATCCACTACCATAAAAATCCTACAGAATTAAATCAACTATAGTAATTGCATACCATTTACTTACAAGAACTTTAAGTAGTTAAATTAAGTAGTTTAAGTAGTTAAATTAAGTAGTTTAAATAGTAAAATAAAGTAGTTTAAGTAATTAAATTAAATAATTTAAATAGCCAAATTAACAATAAATCGTGATAACAACTATCATCATTAAGGAAAATAACGAATCTCGATTCTCGAAATATTTGAAACAGACTTAAACAATTGAGAATATTTCATTAGATCGATTCAGTATCCCCTGGAACAGTTTTTTGAAAGACGCTCTCCGAAGGAAGAAGTCTCTCTCGCTGGATCGATCGGAGGAAGCTCATCGAGGATAATTTAATCGCCTATTAATTGTTGGTAAAGTACGTAGCCATAATTAGAACGGACTTTTATACGGCGGACTGTAATTTAATGAACGGCTGTGGATTGAAATGTTGCCGGGAATAATGGTGATTTAAACGAAAATGATTTGCTCGGCCCCGTAATACAGGATAATTACGTTCCCTGACCGACTTAATAATATTACGTCATTCTCGTTATGCATGCAGCGCGTCGTGTTTTCCATTTACGCGTGTCCGTCGCTTTCGTTTCTTTTCGTTCGCCTAATTCAGTGAACTGTTAAGGAGAACGACGGACAAACACGAATTGTAAAGCACGGTGACAGTCGATGGTGGTGCTCGTTTGCAATATTTTATTGTATATAGGTGATTTATTCGTAGTAGTAATTATTAGGTGCAACAAATGTGGCTAAATATATTGTTTATAGATTATTGTTGATGTAATATGTACTTTTATAGAGACGCATTGTTTCGCGAATTAAAAATCGAGCCGAATTCGTCCTCGTTGGAATTTTATTAAAATCGAGCGAATTAAAAATATTAATATATTATATAAATAAATATATTATATAAATATAAATACATTATATAAATATAAATACATTATATAAATATAAATACATTATATAAATATAATTATAGATTTAAATAGAAGGAAATTACATTTCCTGCAATATTAATTGAATCTCGTAAATCTAATCAGTAAAATATAACACCAGTTTCTATAATAATACAATATATAACACATAAACAATTATCAAAACGCCTTAAAATTTTGCAAAAATAATTTCGCCTTCCTAAAATATTTTTTAAACCTTTGGTCTGCTCCCATAAACGAATTTCCCACCTAAAACTACAAATTCGCATCCATCCACGGTATCCAAAAAATGCGAAGAAGCATTTAAATAAACAATTTCAGGCAGGGTGAAAGGTCGAGAGCATTTATCCGAGAACCGTGTCGACTCCAAAGAACACCGGAATTCGAACCATCGTTGTAAAACTGAATCGTTGATAGAAACATTTCCATCTTTTGTTCGCGTTGCTCGAATCATTTGTTCGCAGTATCGCGTTCTAACTGAAATTGTTCGTTTACGGCGCGCAAGGTATTCCGATATTTTTCGTACCATCGAAACCGTTCTTCCGAATATTATTTTGTCCGGCAGAACGTCCGTCGGCCCGTGCAATAAAACTGCAGGAATCTACGGGCGCCGAGCGGCTCGCCCGGCCGGATCCCGCGTCCCAATGATTTAAATACATTTTAAAGGCTTCGATCAATTTCGTTCGCAGATTTCCGGAAATTTACACAATACCGGGCAGTTTCTGGTATTCAGAGCGGACCGAGAGGCGAAGGTCCGAGTCAATATAACGGGTGGCCCGTTGGCGTACAACTACCAGTTCGAGGAGATCTACATTCACTACGGGCTGGAGAATGATCAGGGCTCCGAGCATCGAATAAACAACTATGCTTTCCCCGTTGAGGTGAGTCACACAGATCGTTATTAATATTATTATTAATATTATTATTATTCGATTATTGTTGAATAGATTCGACAACCGATCGTTACGCTATTGAATCGCATTTCTTTCCGGTTTACGCGATCCATATAACAATACGAAATCTTCTCTTACTTGCAAAATTCGCAGTAAATAATTCTCAATTTATAATTTATAATTCGTCCATCCCGAAATCGTAAAAATGATTACCGAAATAGTTTCCAATTTACAAAATACCTGGTCCATCTTGAAATCGCAGAAACGATTTCCTAAAAAATTGGCAGCGACGGCCAACTAAATAATTTTATTGTTTAACATCCGCAGCGAATTGCACGGGATGGAAGCTCCCGCGCTTTTATTTGGACTTTGAAATCAATGTTGACAATGTCCCGATGAAATTTGTGTCCTGCCAACGTGTCTGATAAATAATTCACGCAGCGGCCCGGGGATCTTCGCGCTGTCCATTTTCCACGCACATAGTTTTATTCAAACTAAAACAATGGAATTTATTCTACTGAATAAAAGATAAAACGACTGTAATAAAACGAAAATAAAAGGCCGCGCGATTCTCATGGGCGCACACGTGTTCTCGCGTTTCTGAAATCAGCGCGCGTGGACGCCGCGCGAAGATCGGCCCGCGATTTTCGGATCACTCATTTTCAATGTTTTCAAAATACGAAGTCGAGACAGGGGAAAAGAGGCGGGGCGTCCGTTGCAGCGGGCTGTGAAAAATGTATTACAAGAAACAGAGGCACAAAGGGCGAAGGTTGCGCGCGACACGCAAATTTCATGATTGCGGTAGCGCCGGGGCGAATTTTCGGAGGTTTGTATCCAGCTGCGGAGATTTAATATCGTTGATCCTCGGTCGGACGAAGCCCGGCAGAATTCACTTACGAAATTGAAAAAGTGATTCCGCGTCGCTTAGATAACGAAACGAATTCTATCGCGTCCGGAGCCTCTCTGCGGCAAATCAAAATGGACGAGGAGCCGCCACCGCGGAGCAGAGAGCGGCCAAAAACGGTGAAAAATATCTTTTCGTTGGAACCACTGTCTATGCCCGGTTTGATCAGTTGTAATAGGTTATTGACACTCGATAAGTAATAAAAATCATTCGACAATAATAATAAATTATATTAGAAAAATAACTCAATACTAATTTACAACTGGATCGCGCTAATCATTAACAAATTTCGAGTAAATTAGAAGCGATTTAACAAGTAGACAAAGGGAAAGCAAATTATATAGAAAATAAAAGCTAATAAAATAAAATAAAATAATATTAATTAATAATAATGGTATTAATAATACTAGTTTCTTTTTTATTAAATTTGTTATAATAAAGATTGTTATTTTCCAGAGTTAGCTAGCGAAATCCTTATTTCTCTCGATGTTGCGGTTACTTTGCTTCCAAGCTGTAAAAAACTAAAGAAAGTCGAAGTAAATGAAAAATCGGGCGACATTAACGGCTCCGCCATTTTGTCCGATGCTTTAATGTCGTATCTACCGGTTTATGAATTTTTTAGGAAGCCAATAGCCGGCCGTTTCGGTCGAATATCAGTCTCGATGACTGTCGTCGTCATCAATTATGAATCGACGCGGAGTACCGACTCGAAAAGGAAATCCCCTCTTTTTTAGCACCTTTCTGCGCCTAGGAAAAAAAAATAGGTCGCGTATCGCGACTGCTTATATCTCGATCCTCTCCGGCACCTGGAAAGGAAATTTCATCTACTGTTACGCTCATTCTTTGAACGCGATGGGGCCCGGCCACCGGCAAACCCTGAAAAAGGCAGCGGGGATCCTCTGTCCTCTTTTTATTTTTCACTTTTACCGTATTGACTTTCCCGGTTTGTTGCACCGGAGAGAGCTTTGGGAGAGATTGTGGAATAAATTCGTGTTATAGACGCATTTGATATTCATCCTTTGCGCGGTGTTTCCGAATGCTTCCCGCGGCTCTCTCGCCGTACGAGTGTTCCGTAGGTCAATTTTTGCTTCGGTGAAGCTGTTATTAAACGCTCGAATCTGCGTTTAATGCACTAGAAATATATTTTGATTCTTGAGGCATTTTTTATTACGGTTGTATCAGGATTAGGTTAGGGTTAGGTCGGTGTTACGTCGTGGTTACGTCAGTATTAGGTCAGGGTTATGTCAGAGTTAGATCAGAGTCAAATCAAGTGATAGACATGTTCTTCTTCAAACCTTGTCTAAAATGTAATAAAATTAATCGAACTTAATTGTTCCATTGTGAGTCAAATAAAAGAAAATTAACCCTTTGCACCCAAATGGTGACTTCAACCCACCACTAAAAATTGTTATATCTTGCTTCAAAATCATTTCTAAATTACCAAAGTGACCTATATTCAATGACCTTCCGAAATTGCAACTGTCATAAGAGTTACAAGAATCAATTTCACATAAATTAAATAACCTCCAAATCCTATAAAATTAAAAAATATTTCAGAAAAACAATCTTGAATCTAGAAATAAAATAGTCTCGAATGCAAAGAATCGAATATGCCAAAATTTAAAATAGCAAAATGTTCCAGAAATTTCCTCCAATGCAGAAATTTCCTCGAACACAGCCCACACCGTATCCTGTCAATAGATAGATCAATCCGTGATAGTTCGAAGCGAAGAAGTAGCATAACGTCGCAACAAAATTACCGAGCTGCGATCATCGCAGCAGCCTGACGAGGCCGCGCGGATCGGCCAGTTCGACGTCGCCGTTAATCGAAATTAATCACCAGCCGGTTTCGTAACGAGACAAATTAAACATTCGTTAAACGCGACGCGACGATGACCCAATTAACTGCGGCCTGCTCATCCTGCCGGCTCGGCGCCGAGCTGCGAGCGGCGGTTCCTCTCTACGTACGACCTAATTTTCGCGGACGTCGACGGACCGCGAAAGAATGTCGCGCGGCCCCGGTTATTCGCAACGATTTCAATTTTAATTAGAGTCAAGAGCGATAAGGTCGCGGCCCGAGGATCCCCATATTCCGTGCGGCTCCGTCGGAGATCGTCGAACTCGTCTCGATACTTTGCTAGCCGCGTAAATACTTACTTCCAGAAAATTCTTATTGTACGATATCGAGAAGATTTGATAGCTCAATGTGTTCTCATAGTTTCAACCCTTTCGATGATTAGACAGATATTATATTATACAATAATGACTGGTTCAAATATTAATTTATTTAATTACCTAATTGATTGCTAAATTAATCGCTTGAATATGGAATCAATTTAATCTATATTGTTATTAGAAAGTAAAGAAAATAATAAAAATATCGGATATACCTTATTCGACGAACATAAAGTTAACTAATATGGTCACTTCATACTAACCGGCTCTATTGTTATATGGAAAGGGTAAAAAGAGAAGAGAAATTGTTAGCAAAGCTCTAGAAATCCGTCTAACAGCATCCTTTAGAATCCCCGTAAAACGACGAAACCACGTGCGATCGAAACGATCCCGGTGAACTGGCGGCCCTAAAACGGCTCGGTCTGCAAAGGGTTACCGCGAGGCAACTAACGCGCCAGGCTGCATTTCCTTGATACTTCCGGTCCGAGCGTTGCGGCTATCGAGCCATCGCATCGCGTGAAAAGAACGAAGAGCGATAGAGAGCGCGCTATAGAGAAAGAGAGAGAGAGAGAGAGCGTAAAATAGAAAAAGAGAGAGAGAGAGAGTGAAATAGAGAAAGAGACAAAAAGATAGAGGGTGTGAGAGAGAGAGAGAGAGAGAGGGAGGAAAAGAAAAAGAGAGAGGCGCCGCGGCGGCTTCTAAGCGAGAATCATTATTTTCTGCCGTCGCCTCGGTTGCATCGACGCGGCTGAAATCGATTCGAGGTTAATCGAGCACATAATTCAGCGGCGACGCGCGGCCGAGCCGTACGTGTTTGCGCGGCCGAAATCCGCAGCCGCACGCGAGCAGGTGCGAGGCGCGACGTGCTGCAATCAGCGGCCGTGCTTGCGGCCCGGCAGCTGCATCCATTTTCGCCCAGTGTTCTTCTTTCACTGCCGTGTCTCCCCACTCCCGTCCCTGCCGCCCTCTTCCTCTGGCAGCCTGGCCGTTCCTCTACTCTCGCCATGCACACGGCCGAGTTCCCACCCTTTTTCCCCGGCGTTTTTAGGTGTATCAGCGCCCCGGTAGCCCGCCTAGGTGTAACTCTCCCGCTGACGAATGAACTCGCGAACGCGCGCGGCCACCGCGCCGCGCCGGAATGATAAATCCCGAATGCTCGTTGTCCACGCTAGTGGAAGCCTGTATATCACGGCCGGATGCCCGTCTCCTGGAAAGAGTCTCCCGCCGATGGACACCGTCCTGCGGGATCAACCACAATCTCCGTCCACCCGGACCCCACGATGCTTCGATAATCGAGACCCGATTCAAGAATTTCTGGCGGTCGACTGTGTTAACCCTTTGGCCGACCTTCGGCGACTATGCGAAAAATTGTTATATTTTTTAACGATTTTTTTTAACATCCTTCTTGCGACGTCAAGTCTTTTTATATTAATATATAATTATATTCATGTATTACACTATATTATGCTATATTTATGTATTATATATTATACTTAATATTTTATATTGTATTATACTATACTTTTATATTATATATTATATTTAATATTTTATGTTATATAATTATATTTAATATTTTATGTTATATAATTATATTTAATATTTTATATTATATAATTATATTTATATATTATATTATATTATACTATAATTATATATTATATATTATATTTAATATTTTATATTTGGTAAACTGTCGTATAAGTCATCTACCAACTGATCGCATGCATTTATGACATAGGATCAACCCCTACATGGTTGTAACACGAGTTACGCGACACCCTGTAGATCGTCTGAAGTTCTCGATAGCACGGGTCACCGTAGTTCACGAGGTTTTCAGTGGCAATAGTCGCAGACGGTGGCATGAGTAGCGCGGGTCAACGAGGTAGCATAAATAATCGAAGAATTCGCAGGTGTGCGAATCGATACGGCACGTGCAACAAGCCTTAAGCAGCGCTAAGCAGCCCTAAGAGCTGCTAACCCTTCGCAGTCAAAGCTATTTTAAGTCGAAATCGAAAATACTTTTACTGACTTATGCTATTTCCAGTTTACATAGATTTACATACGTTTTATACGTGTGAAATTGAATTTTGCGACTCGTGTAACAGTAGCTTGCGAATCTCTTGCTATGGTAACCAATAATTTATTATCTATAATATGTGAACTCCAATATCATTATATAATTTTTTAAATATTTAATACCTTTCGCGATTAGTGAAATAAATAAAATAAAAATAAAATAAATGAAATAAAAATAAAATAAGAATAAAATAAATAAAATGAAAATAAAATAAATAAAATACGAATAGAATAAATAAAATGAAAATAAAATAAATCAAATAAAAGTGAAATAAATCAAATAAATATCGTTTAATGCTAATGTCCTGAAAGTATAAAAATATTAGTAGATTTAAATTGCATACGCGACATAATAATTTCTAACGTCTCCGCGAAATCGCCATTGCAGCGCGAAGGGTTGATAGCAAGGGTGAGCGCGAGGCGTCGCGGCGTCCGTCGGAAAAACGTTGCTCGCGACGAAACAATTAGCCGGGAATTATCGACTAGCTGTCGCAATAATCGCGGATATCGTTTCTAGTCGCGCGGAACGAGGCTCGCCGATTTTCGGCGGCGCAAGTGAATAATTCCAGTGGAACAGATCAATCATACAGCCGGCCGGCACGTTTCATCCGACATGAATAAATATTACGCCATTAATTTTCTAACTGCATACATCATTGTTCGCAGTCAGTGTTAATATTGCCGGGCAGCGCGGGGAGTTAATAAATATTGAACCGTTAACAATCCCGGCGACGCGCCGGCCAATCCGAAATCGCTAACTAGAAGTGTGTGGGAGCACAAACGGCAAATATCAGAGGAACGTGGCCGGGCATAATCGTAACCGGCGTTATCTCGGGCCGCCATTTTTGTCGTGTTCCGCCGCCTTTTTTTCCCCACCCCTTTTTCCCGCGACCTTTTTGTCCGCTTTCGTTCGCGCGCCCCCCGTCTTACGTGTAATATATCACCCCGGCCAATTTTATGCACGAAATTGATTCAGATTATCCGGCCCCGGTATTACGTGGCGAAAGCTTGCACGGAATTTTGCTGTTAATCATTCCCGCCGTTAATTTTCCTACGGCCGGCTCCATTCCCAAGCAAAAATATTGGACCGCTCTCATACAGTCGGCTAGGAAAGCGCAGATGGGTCCGATGGATCTAGGAAATTAACTGTTGTTCGGTCAATTATTTTTCCTGCTACTCTCTGGTCAAGCGAAACGTCGCTTTCTGAACGTTGTTGCGGCGAATTACGGTTTCGGGGCGACGGTTCGTGCACACGGTGCATGACGATTGAGATTTGAATGCATAGTTCGTTGTCGATTCGGGGCTTTATTGGTTTATATATAGGGTAGCGTGTATAATTTGTCATTTTTTAACAAATTTGACCAATTTTTTGATATAATTATAATGCTAATTAGATTTGATTTAAACGTGAAGCGTCGCGGATCAACAAACAAATGTCAAAGTTGTTCAAATGTCATATCCGTCATTTCTACAATTGTCAGCCTAATGCAAAAATGATCAAAGAAATTCAAAAAGATCATAAATAATTACTTCCGCAAAGAAATGTTATCCAACGTAATTTTTAAAGTACTTTTCTAGTCAATCTCTTTCTAAATTTCAACATTTAAATTAAACAAAATTAATTGTCAGAAGCTACCTTATCAAATAACAATATTTACACTAAATTAAACCAATTACAAAGCATGTATTTAAAAAACAAAGCGTTCCCAATTAAATATTACACGCAAAAGATCCTATTTACAATTAAACAGCTTTCGAAAAAGATGACAATTATTTTCGCACCCGATAATTGCGAAGCACAAATAAAACAAAGAAATACAACCATAAACGAAATATAAAATCGCATTTAAAAGTTTCTTTCTTCCTCGCTTCGTATTTATTCCCATGGTTTTCGTCGAACTAGGAAATAAATTGATCGTTAAATAAATAAAAGGCTCCCGCTCCGGTTCGGAGCACTCGACAGAACGATCCCGCGTACGGAAACTTTTGCCGGCGATTGTACGTTCGCTCCTGGATCACGGTTTGACAAATCGAGCCACTTTTTAACGAGACTTGCCCCGATAAATCAATGCGCTGATGAGAGACGATCATCCGAATTGATGATGCGCGCGGTCGATACATCGACTGTCCTGTTGCTTGTGCTCGAGCATCACGGTTTTTACGGTGGACATGCAAACACGGGTTTTTTTCACCGGCGAAGTATCGGGTAACTAGACCGCGGCATTTCCTGCCGGCGCTTTCGCTGACAAATTCAACGCATTAAAATTCAACGAACGATTATTATTTTCGCCTCCGAAACTGTATCAAGGAAATAACATTCATAAATACGGAATCGATGCGAATATCTTTACGACCATTTGTTGCTCCGAAAAACCTGATAAATTGCGTGCAATTTTACCGAGCAACTGTCTTAATAACGATAAATATTCTAACTTGCGTTCGTTGCCTTTTGAAAAGCCGGGGAAATGTAGCAAGTTATAGTAATCAATTTAAATACAGAACATGGATACTTCGATCAATTTTATTTTCGCTTAAATAATGAATTAAATCTTGATAAGTGATTTTCTGAAATATAGAACGGATATAAATATTTCTTTAAATGTTATGTTTGCCGTTCAACAGTACTAAATAAATAAGAATAAATAAAAGTACAGCGAAATGCATCCCCTAAACGCGTTAGGAAATATATATATGTATAAATACATATATATGTCCGTTGCATTTTAAAAAGCCGGGAAAATCAACCAAATTATAGTAATCAATTATCTTAAATACAGAACATAGACGCTTCGACCAATTTTATTTTCTCTTAAATAACGAATTAAATCTCGGTGAGTGATTTTCTGCAATATAGAACGGATATAAATATTTCTTTAAATGTTACGTTTGCCATTTAAGAATCTTAAATAAATAAGAATAAATAAAAATACAGCGAAATGCATCCCCTAAGCGCGTCAGAGAATACTTCGACACGCCAGCGAATAGAAACTGGGCTGAACAGGCGAGCCATGCAGCGCATAAACGGGGCCTCGCGTCAAGGCCGAAGCAATTCCGGTATTCGCGACGTCCGTTCGAATTATTTATTTAGCGTCACGCACAAGGCAATCGCGATAATTGCGGTCCGAAGTTCGCGCGCAATCGATGCGGATGAATTAGTCACGAGCTTCTTACGAATGCGGACGGGTTAAAACCTGCGCCGGATGATTAACGCGGGCGACGCGCTCCGTCCGGATCACTCCGTCGCCGCTTAATTGGAAATAAAAGTTTAATCCGCGAAAGGATCATGCATTGATTCCCTCCGTAAACTGCCCCGTGATTTCCATTTTTATTTCCCCCTCCCCTCGTTCGACGCGCATATCTACGCGCGGATCGAACGCCGCGCGCTCGAATTCGGCGAGAAAAAAGAGAATAGGAGCCGGATCGAAACCGAATATTCCCGCTCTCCGCGGCCCGTGTAATAGAAACGTAAAGGACGGCCTTTTCTTCGCGGGCGAATTCAACTTTACCTCGAGCATAATTTCCCGGGAATTTCTCTCTTGCGAAACTTGCGGAACTCGCGGCCGGTTCCAGTCTCGTCGCCGCTTCGGAGTAGATACTTTCGAAAAATTAGAATGGAACCGCGCTGCGACGCTGCGCCGGATCGGCGCATTAGAATTATTGAATCCGGATAGCGGGATCGCTCGATTGGATATCGTTTCTATCGAGGCGGCGCGATCTTCCTTTGAAATTCGAAATTTCTCGCAATTTCTCGCAATTTTTCGTTTCTCGGTCTCGCAATTTTTCATTTGTCGAACCTCAGATGTCGAATTTTAACTCTTTCTAATAACTATAGTTTTTAATTATTCGAATTTCTAGTTCTTAATTTCTTCAATCTCAAGTTTCAATTGTTATTCCAATCAAATTATTATTAAATTAATATAATAATTAAATTATTATATTACATTATAGTAATAAAATATATTACTATTATAATTAATTACTATTATAATAACATAGTAATTACTATAATTATTAATATTATATTATTGCATAATTATTATAATAATTAAATTATTAATAATAATTATTGTAATTAATAATAATAATAATAACATAGTAATTACTACAATTATTAATATTATATTACTGTATTATTATCATAATAATTAAACTGTTATATTAATAACTAAATTTAACAACTACATTATTATTAAAGGAATTATTAATTACAAAAAAGTAGTAACCAACGCAGTTCCTTACCATCCACCATAATCCACCATGGTTCCCAAACCACCCTTTCGCTCCCAAGGCACCTATAGCCGTCGGTGTGTCAACAGCAAAGTCCGCGAATATTTTTTGTATCAAGAGAGAGAGAGAGAGAGAGAGAGAGAGAAGAGAGTAGGTGTATCGAGGCACTCGCCTCATCGACTGCCGTTCAAGTGAATAAATGATATCGGAGACGTCGCGACGCGCGTCGGAGGATGGATACTCGCAGGGAAGACGGTCGGACCTAATCCATAGTCTCGGTTCCCTTTTGCCATCCGTCTCCGCAGGAAGCCAAGAGACGGATAGAGAAAGAAGAAGGCGATTGCCTTGGGGGAGAGGGCGGCAGGCGAAAGGGGGGCGGCGGCGGGTCACGGGGAGATGGCGAAGGGTCTGTTTGAAAGCTCTACGCGGAGGACAAGGGGATTCCCAGAGCCACGGTACTCGAGCGAGTCTGAACCATTACCGGCATGTTTGAGCGACGAGCCGCTTTGATGCCGAAAGCCTACTCGAGAAGGAGCTGATGGAGTGGCTCGAGTGCTCCTCGAATGGCCCATCCTTGTCCCCGCACCTGAACCGGATGTCCACACAGGCCTGTCGGAGTAGTTCACAAATTTATGGGCTGCACGGCTAAATTGGGCTCGCCTCGCACCTCGCATTATTGCCCATTAATTATTGATCATACCGCGCTGGTTAGCCGACGTCTCCGCGATGATGTTTAGACCTCCGTGATCAATCAGACACGAACAGCGGTCGAGAAAAACGTTCGACATCCTGCTCCTTGGATCTTCCCTCCTTTTGACGGTGTTCCGAGAGTCGCGCACCTGAGTGACCTCCGGTGATGACATTTAGTTGGCGCGGAAATGCAACTATTACTGCATATATTTTTTAAACTTCACTATATAAACCTAAAACGACAATTCTATTAATAAATACCGCTACAGGAACTGTAAATATTATAAACAATTTAGAAGCACTATTAAATCATATTCTCAGCTCATTGAGGTATAAATAATGATACTTTAAATAATAATACTTTATAGAATAAATAATTCCTCATACAACGAATAATATTTTATACAATAAATAATACTTTGTGCAAAGAATAATGTTTATAAATAATATTCGCAAATGACACGTTTTAGAATACTCTCGCTTAGAATACTTTCAGCGTCGTCGCCAGCGCTCAGACAATGTCTCGAAACCGAACAGTATAATAAAACACAGGGTTATGGTTTCGAAGTTGTAAACCAGCGAACAGAAAAGTCGGCGACGGATCGTCGATGGCGAACGATAGCGCGTGATCGATATTGTTTCGCGGTAACGAGGGACAATCTTGTCGAGGTGTTGCTCGTGCTTGGCAGCGCGGCACAAACAGTTCGTATTGGGAACAGAAATTGGTTTTGGTTAATTGCTCTTGAATGAAAGTGGAGATTAACATTGACAGACACCGCTCGCGCGTGATAATGGCTTGCGAGCTTCGTAGGGGAACATGCATTCCGAACACTATGAAAAACACTTCTGATTAGAGACACAGGGGGCTGTTTGAGCCGAGCGTTAGCTACACTGGACCTCGGCTTGTCTCAGTTTCTGCGGATTACATCGTTAACGCCTATTCGCCGATGCTGTTGACTAATGGTAAATTAATTGTATTGGCAAATGAATAATATTGGTAAATTAATTATTTGTATGAATTAATGATATTGGTGAATTAATGATGCTGGTAAAATAATATTGGTAAATTAATGGTGCTGGTAAAATAATATTGGTATATTAATGACGCTGGTAGATTAATAATACTGGTAAATTAATGGTACTAGTAAATTAATGACACAATGGAACTTAATAAAAATAAATAAAATAGTCTGCACTTGACTTTGAGTTTTATATGGCTAAAAATATTCCGTTTAACAAATACAGCAAATAATCTTTTATATAATAAATTATTACTGAACTATTCTATAATTAAATTAATTATTCTTTCTTGTTATAACTCAAGCAATTAATTTCCATAATACTGTCACATAGACACGAATAAAACGATTACAAAATTAATGCAAAAATGGTGAAACTATGAACGAAACGTCTCCTGAAAGTCCATATCTAAATACGAATCGTGTAAAATGCAAAAATCTCAACAACATGCAATTTATAATACAGAGAAGATTAAACAAACTTAAAAATATCAATATCTCACTTCTAATCTATCGACGAAATATAAAATGCTAGAACGTTGCCAATAATTACACTTACATAAAAAATAATTAAACAATAATTAAAGAAAACTTGTCAACCTCGAAAACACCATAACTGTTCCACCACGTGCCCCGTTTCCCGTTTTCTCTGCGAGAAAATCAAACACTGTGCTGCGCGCCTAAACAAAGGGTTGTTCTACCGAGGATTACTTTTCGGCGAAAGATGATCGAAACCGCGCGTACCCATCGGTTGTTTCGACAATTGCATCACGCCTAGATGGAAGCGTCCGTTCTAATTCGTAATCGGGACTCATCGATCGGCGGCTCGGCTCAGTTTTACGACCGGTCGAACGAAACTAATTCACCGCGATATTAGACGAGCAACCCCGAAATTCCGGCAGGCCGCGGTCGAACGAAATTTCGTTCGCGCCGCGCCGCCGTCTAATTTAACGATCCTATTCTTTTACGAGGTCGGTCGTCCCGACGCCGGCCGGAATAACTTGCGGTATGTAAATAACGTTTATGGGGATCCGCGTGGCGCGCGCCGTTGTCGCACCGGCCCCCGAAATACGCAAAAACGGGCCGCAGTTCGACGTGACCGCAGTTGACGATCAAAGATCGAGCAATAAACTATTAAACGCGTTGCGCGGTCTGCCTGTCGGAGTTTATGCCGTTTTCTCCGACCACCCGATACGTTTCGGCCGCGGCCGACAACAATTCGAATCGGTATTAACATTTACTGCGGCCGGGGCTGTTCGATGCGTGAAGAGATGCGATTGCGGAGGGCATTGCGGATTTTTGTACTGTTAGGGTAGAAATTAAGATCTATAGAAGATAATAATAATAGAAAAATATAATATAGGATATAATATAATGTAATATAGAAACATAATATAGAATATAATATAAAAATACAATATATAATATAATATAATACAAAAATATAATATAGAATGTAATATAATGTAAAAATACAATATATAATATAATATAGACTATAATATAATGTAAAAATATAATATAGAATGTAACATAATATAAAAATACAATATACAATACAATATAATATAAAAATATAATATAGAATATAATATAATATATAAATACAATATAGAACATAATATAATATAAAAATACAATATACAATACAATATAATATAAAAATATAATATAGAATATAATATAATATATAAATACAATATAGAACATAACATAATATAAAAATACAATACAGAATATAATTTACAATTATTATTAAAATACGTTATGTTAATTATATTAAAATATACATATATATTCTTTAATTCTACAAAATATATATTAATTAATAATTAGCAGTAACGATTAATTTTCTCCTGTTCAAATAAAAAAGTAAAAAATCGACTTTCCAGCCCCAAAGTCTATTCGAACATTTAAACAACGCCTGATAAATATTTTTCGAATTTTCCGTGGCCGTGTTCGTTTGTCTTAGCGGCGTTTAGGGGTGTTTTAAGGGTAGAAGCTCGGTCGATATGTTCGCGACGTTTTTCACCCGAAAATGGGTTTCAATTCGGATTTTCACGTCGCAAGGGGGATGAATGTATATCGGGTGTACCTTGGACGAAATGCGAGAGGACTCAGTCGAATTCGAAAGTCGGTTCTTTCGGGCACGCAAGTAGGTCAAAGAACTTGAGCCAGCCCGGGCTGTGTGTATGGTCGGGCGCGAATGAAAAGCTTCCACGGCTATTCTCGAGGAAATTCCATCAGACACACGAAATCCACGGCTCAAGATGCTACGGGGAACGCGAGTTCGTCTTGGATCCTACTCCTTTGAAGCTGTCTGGCCGAATGTATCGCCCTCGCTCGCCGAATTAAATAATTCGATGGGTCCCCACAATGCCGGCCGAATACGCACGCGGAGTACGGGGGTGCGAGGATTAAGCCGTTTCGGGGGCGCGGTCTGGATTGTGCTATTCGTCGAAATTGATTAACTGTTAACATTGTTTAACGAC
>CM052157.1:4099703-4117913 GCA_028455555.1 Augochlorella aurata | reverse complement strand
GTATTTTAGAAAGCTCGATGAGAATTATGGGAGCGTAGACAATATCATTGACGATATCGCCGTTTTTAATAACGCGAGCAAGTGGCGAGACCGCGTCGGGAGAAGTAGAAGACGACTGCGCGAGGGACAGGAGAAGTTTATTATCAGAAGACGATCAGCTGGCCGAAACATCAGAACTGCCGGCTACTTCTCCGGCAGGAGAGTTTATAAAGAAAAAAAACGGGGCTCCTTTCGAGGCTGTAAAATTTTTACGATGGCCACGTTATTTCGTGCAGTGGTCTTTATTTACCCGTAAAAGTTTCATGGTGTTATCACACTTCGCTGCTTGCACCAGAGGGACGAATTGTTTCATTGCTCGGCCATTTTTACGGGCTGGCTAAAGCTTGCTACTGCTCCTCGGTCCTCGCTTTCTCACTCTCTATCTTGCGCTCTCTGCTCCTCGTTTCCCAGCTATCTTCTCTTGACCGAGGACAGCACGAAATTCCTGAGACGTCGCCACCTTCGACTGTATTTCGAAATTATTTTTTATCGAGTTTCGCGAACGAGAAACGTCGACGAGTCCACGAGTAGTCGCTTGCGACGCGGGTTTTTTCTGTCGATTGCATTGTTTTACGGAGGTTTCTCTTTTGGAAATTGCATCGAGAAGGGTCGAATTATAATAAATTAGAAAAATCGATTTTTGCTTTATTTTATATTATTAAGTGTCGATTGTTTTCGTTGATTTTTCGAGGAAGAAATTATACCGCTAATTTCAAGCAATATTTACGAGACCTAAAAAGTTAGCTATAAGTAAAAATCTTCTAAAAGTAAAATATGAAGCGACAGAATTATTTTGGAAATTTACAAACAAATTACTAAGCGACGAAATATTTATTTAATTCTGTTACTGGCAATCGTCGACGCGGACGATTTTTATTTCGCATAAAAATCTGCTGTCTGTAAATAGGAAATTCAATTTCTCGATATTTTCATTGCAACTGTATATTATTTTATTTATTTAAACATTTATATATGAAAGTTAATCTGTTTTATAGATTACAAAACTGCTCGTTCTTTATACCAAGTTATCTTCGAATATTGCATCCCCGAAGAATAGTCTATTAATATATCAAGATTGGATTAAATAATTTACTCGAACAGCTCGCTAACATTTATAACAACGGTAGACCAAAATGGCGCGCGCTAAGTCACCGAGACGAGTCGCGATAAAAATTGCACGGAGTGGCAGCGTGACCATTCTCGATTCCCAATCTGATTACAAGAATTCAGATTGTTCAGAGCATCCGAATCGTAGTTGGCATTGACATCCAGGTTATGTCAGGATCTCTCAATTCCGTTTAGCATCGCGCGATCCCGGCATCCGAAATCTCCGAAGCATTTTGTGGTACGAGTTGTCAAACCCGGTTAGCAAACGATATCATCTGAGAAACCGCGGCTTTACATCCGAAAATAAACCATGACAATTGGATTCCTTCGAACGAGAAAAGATCTGGTATTAAAACATTCTTTTCTGATTACTGAAAATAAATGTGAAGTGAAACGTGCTGGAAAATTATTATTATTCGACGTAGTACCATATAGAAAACCAATCATCAGTTTGTAAAATTGTTCTGACTTTTTTTATTAAGTTTTCTTTTGTATTTTTCTTGTTTTATCTTTTTTCTCAACTACTTGTACGTCTGATCGAATCTGCTATGTTTATAATGTATTTGTTGTGTGTTATATATTTAAGATATGTTGTGTATTTACTGTATATTGTATATTTACTATATATTATATATTTGTTATATATGTACTATATTTATAATACAGTTGTACTATATTTACTGTACACTTGTGTGACATTTATTTTTACAATTCTCTGGTATCGTTCTATTATTTAATCATTATTTATTTTATTATTTTGATACATAATCACCTAGTACAGAACTATAATAAAAATTCTATATATTTGGATATTTTAGTATCAGAATATTGCAAAAATAAATGTTCAGATAAAACAACCCCTACAGTGTTTATTAAATAAATTACACTTCCCCTTCCATATCCAATTTTTCATTATACCGCACTTTCCTCTACAACAAAACACATATAATCCACAAGAATAAATAAATAAACAAAATAAAAATTTCCTAATCGCATCCACACCGAACTGCATAAAAGAGCTGGCCGCTGTCATTCGGAGATAAACTTGGCAATTCGATCAGCCAATCGAGCACCGCAAATTGGATGAAAAATCTATAAAACCACAGCGCGGTTCTTAATAAACTAAAATGTAGCACCCATTCGGCGATAAGTTAGCCGGCGCGATCCATTAATTATTTCGCTGTCATCGACCGAGAGTGATTGATAAAATCGGTCGGAAGGTGCATCGAACCGTCGAGCTGCAATATTTCAATAAAGCAAACGCGATCCGGCGTAACCATCGTTCCCGGGGCTTCCAGTAATTCGAAAAAAGACGCGGCTAATTCCTTTTTCCGTGCGCCGGGGCGATTCGCCGCTGCTAGTCGCGCGGGGGCTGCCCGTGGCAACGGAACGTGTGCGCCAGCAAATTTTTATTACAAACGGATCGACCGTCCGCGGACATCTGCGACCTTCTATAAATTCGGTTACAATTACTTCGATTCGCAACTGTATTCCGAGGCGCGGAGCGAAAACAAGCGGAACAAAGCTCGGAACAACAAAATCCAGCGCGCCTCGAATTTCTGCAGCTCGATTGCATCCGCCGCTGTCCCGAGGGTTCGCAGGGACGTACGATCGGTTGACAAAAAGTCTGCTTGTTCAGCTGGATTCGTTTGTTCTGCCTTGTTTCTCCCCGGGCAACACCGCGCCCCGCGGTAATAATGGTAACTACTAATTTGCTGTCGCTCATTGCCGCGACGATAACTGATAGAAAATGGGCACCTGTGAGCGACCTGCGGCCATTTTCTCGTTAGAAATACAAGATATTCTAGATTTAATTTAAGTACTATTCTACCCTGAACGAAATGAATATATAAGGAATTCTACAATTATAGTGTTTCCAGGAAATGAGGGATTCCTGAGGTCATTTCAAGCAACTTTTTCCTTTACAAATATTTTCTCCGAGGCGTCGTTTACGAGTTATTAACGAAAAATGGCGACCAATAAGAGGCGAGAGACATAAGATGGCGCGAGGCGGCCAAGCCAATGAGCGGAGTTTGACGCCGTCCGCTCGTTGGCGCGGCCATCTTGCGCTAGCAGAGTACGCCTCTGATTGGTCAGTGTTTTTCGTTAATAACTCGTCAAGGAAGCCACGGATTGCATTTTCGCTAAGGAGAAAGTTTCTTCAAATTACCTCGGGAACCCCTCATTTCCCAGAAGCGCCATAATTTTATGATAGCCTGTACAGTCCATGTAACATACAATGACTGCCGTTAATATTCGGATTTGAATTTTCTTTTATGATACAGTGCTACTTTCCCTGATTTTGCTATTACTTTAAATGATAAAAATAAAATAAAAAACTCGCGTTTCTTAACTTTTTGATCCGAGTATACAAACGAAAATTTAAACAATGCGTTTTGTAGATCTCTCGGCGATTGCTCGAGATGATAAATAAAATTACAGAATATTATTTCTTTAACTTTTTCAACCGATTTATCTCCGTTTAAGATCGCCCTCTTCAAAATTACTTTTTGGCGGGAAAGTTACTTTTTATCCTCCCAGTTCTATTGATTCCGCTCAGAAAAAAATATCTGCAAACTTCCGCATGCCATAAACGTATAAAGATCCGCCGTTTAGATATAAATAACAGTTGCGCAGAAGGGAGAAGTTTATCCTCGCATAAATTTGTTAAATAAACTGCACTTCGTACAGTATTAACCCCTCGCGCCGCGAGAACGGGTCAGCCTCGCGATGAAGATTTCACTGAAATTAATAATCTACTAAAGTACGAATATTACTATTTTTTTCCAGAATCGAAAATCAAAATTTGATCCTTCTGTGCTAAAAATTGTCATTGTTTTATTCCTATAGTTTTCTTTCTAATTTTCTTAAAAGCCCTGATAAGCTCTAATATTATATTAAAAGCGTTTTAATTTTACAATCGGTACAAGTATAGAAGTATACATCAGCATAAGAAGAATCGTTTGATCGTGCATGTGAGTCCCAAAAGCAGCGCCGCCAATTCCCAAAAAATATCGTAATGATACGATCGGGTCCCGATTGAAAGGCGCCACTAATAACGGCGCGGCGAGCGCGCGTTTTCGAGTGTTTCGTAATTATTTCGGCGGAAAACGCGGCGGACAATTAAGCGTGCGGTAATAAGCGGCGGTTCGTTATCTGTCTAGAAACGTGACTTTTTGGATTTTCGAAACTAGCGCCGGGTAACTCGGCCGCGTGCTCGCCGGGAAACGGGAACGGCGGAGGGGGTGCAACGCGAGGAGACTGGACGGGATGGGGAGAGATGGAGGGAGAGGAAAAGAGATGGATAAATAGAGAGAGAGAGAGAGAGATAAAGATAGATGGATAGATAGAGAGAGAGAGAGAGAGAGAGAAAGAGAGAAAGGGAGAGGGAGGGAGGGAGAAAGGGTAGGTAAGGGTAACGAGGGTTAAAGCGTGAATACTCGTCAATTATGAAACGCTTCTCTCCATCGAGGGAAATTGCGGCCCATTAAGGGAAGTACTACGTGTCCGAACGAAATTTTCCAACCAACCATCGAGAAACACAAAAACAGCGGCGGCCGGGAGAGAGAGAGAGAGAGAGGCGAATTGAAATTTGCGAAATTCGCGGCGCCCGTTGAAAAACTACCCTCGGTGTTTCGCGGTCCTCGGAATCCCGCGATTTTTCGTTCAACCCTCGACTGGATCATGGCGACCGCATGTTGCAACTTTATCAGCAATAATTTAGCAATAATTTCTATTAATATTCCAATAATTTAATTTTGCATAATCTCAATTTTTATTTTACTACTGACAGTTCATTTTAAATAGAAATTGCCCTATATAAACATTTAAAGCATACAAATACTTACATAGAGCGAATAAATTTTAAATAAAAATTAAACTATCCTATATAAACATTTATAAGCATATAAACATTTACAGCGATTTAATTTCAAATAAAACTCGAACGACATTAACACGTTCAGCGCCACGTCACCCAAATATAGGTGACGCAAGTTTTTAAACAATTTTGAAAATACATTTTCATTTTAATATATTCGAACAAACTAAAGACTAGGACGTTTCGGATGCGAAAGGGTTCTAATTCCATCCCCTATGATCAATTTTAACTTTCTAATTTCGCTTTAATTAATTAAATTGCTTTGATTTCGTGAAAATTTTGGTGGTCGATTGTCGGTGACGAACGACATTAAACAATAAAATCCGCCACGATGGCCACCGTAATCCGGGGAAGGGTTAAACGGATAGCCCCGAGCTGCACACAGTCCATAAAATCGAGGAGAACAGGTGACAAAAGCCAGTGTCGCAGTCGGCACGCGCCCGCGACCATGAGAGAAGCGTAAATCGAAGCGCGAACGACCGGATCGAAGAAAAATTCCGGTGAATCGTTCGCTAATGGCTCTCTCGAAACGGGAACACGGCCTCAAGTGTGGACGCGTCCGGGCGCCGTAGGAACACGTACCCGTTGTATTTCACGGAGAACAATCGTCGATGCATTAGGACGGCTGTCCTGCGAGCCGGTACACAACGGTACACACGATTCAACGGCGTCCCGTTCATAATTCAGAAATATCCGTGCGACGGAGCGGCCGTGACCAGGGGGGCTCCGGGAAAGTCCCTGCATCTTTCAGAGAACCCGTCGCGAGGAGTCCGTTGCACTGGCGTGTGCAGCCTGCGGGACGCGGGGGGGCACATGCACCAGACAACAGGCTGAAAGCTGCGCAGTGTGTCGGTTAATTTATTTAATGCGTAGCTCCTCGGCTGGCTTCTTTGCGTCGCCAGCTAAGTATTGGCTGAGTCTTCGCTGAAGAGAGCATGTTTTCTCGGCGAACTCCATATCCGAGGTGCTCTGTTCCCGTGGAATAAATCATGAGTTGCTATGGGGGGGATTCGAGCCCTGATTTGCACCTCGGGCGACGTAATTCTGCTGATATTTAATCGCAAGCAGTCTTTTATTTCTAATCTATTTTTAATTTCTTTTTCATCTATTTTTAATTTCTTTTTATTTTATTTTTATGTCATTTTTATTTTATTTTTATTTCATTTTTATTTCATTTTTATTTCATTTTTATTTCATTTTTATTTCATTTTTATTTTACTTATATTTCATTTTTATTTCATTTTTATTTTACTTTGATCTTATTTTTATCTTTTTATTATATTTTGAGAATATCGCAGTTAATTCAGGGTTGAATTTTCTGCGATTATAAAATTATGATTTAAGTTTTTTGCAGGTTTGGAACAACCAGATTACGATTAATTACAGTCGGAAACAGTTTAATCCGTCGGCGTAACTCGCGCAGGGCTGCGAATATAAACGTAGGCGTCAACGTACAGTGGAAAGTTATATTATTTCGGTAACACGTTGTAAACGAGCGAACTAATTAATATTTGTTTAATCAGTTATCACATTTTAAATGATACCCGTGACATAATTAAATCCTCTACATGGACGTGCAAGAATAAGCTCGCCTCGTTCTCTCGCCCTCCCTCCCTTCCTTCTCCATAATTTGTCAGTGTTACTATAATTGTCTCTTGTAAATAATTAAAACGACCACGAGGTAAAGCGTGGATCCTCTGTTCCGCGTCTTGATAGCTAGAGAAGTGATAAAAAAGGAGGAGATACTTAATGGGAACGGTTGTTCTCCTTAAATTAGACGATTTTTTTCCGCCCCGGAGGATTCATTTCGCTGATGGAAACTGCGTCGTTCAATACCGGCGTTAAACGCTCGCATAACAAATTGCGATGTTTCCCTTTGTTAGGATTTCTTCCTCGCAAGCGGCGCGACAAACGTTGACTTTGCGCGAAACACCTCGGTCGGAAATAAATATCTAACAAATAATAAATCCGTTTATCGGAGTTTAACGTGAAATTCGCGTGCTTGCGATTCGCGCGATTCGTTCAAAAAATATTTGTTTGTACCAATAAAATGCAGATATTTGCAACCGGCGCATAAACCGTTCGTTTCTCTGTATAGAATTTTGTATGCCCGCGAAGAGAACATAACCTTGACATAACCTCAAATTCACTCAACTAATATGGGACCGATATAGGGAATAGCTGATAATAAATTGGTAATTACTGTTGCACCTCAAAATGATATTTGTCCTCAAGGTAAAACATATCCTAGAAATGCTGTTGCTATTGATAATATTAAAATGATTACACCAATATTTCAGACTATATATAATTTAAATGAGTGATAATAAATACCTCGACCAATATGAAGATATATAATTATAAAGAAGAATGAGGCACCATTTATATGAATAAGTCGAATTAATCACCCAAAGTTTACATTTTTTATAATATGAATTACTCTTTCAAATGCATGTATTGTATTTGGGCAGTAGTGTATAGTTAAAAATAATCCTGAAATAATTTGAATTAAAAGGAACATTCCTAGAATTGATCCGAAATTTCATCAGTAATTGATATTAATAGGTGTGGGAAGAATATTTAGTGAATTTATAAAAATTTTTAAAAGTGGATTTATTTTGGATATTTTTATAAAGTTGGAATTTTCCATAATTAATTTTTCCCTATAAAGAACAATGACGGGAAATTCGCATAAATTCGGCCTTCGCAAAGCAGGAGGTCCTCAACAAACTCTGAAAGTATGCAAAAATATGGTTGCCAGGGTCGGGACAGTTCGATCCTCGACTCTGCCACGCCTGTGTCGTCGAACCCCTAAAATAAGGATATAGATTTAATAAAGGGTCGCGTGGTGGAGTGCTCGGGAGCCAGCCAGAGGAGTTTCGAAAAAGATCGAGTGTAGGAGAAGGGAGGACGTCGTAAACGCGGCGCAAGATACTTTATATCCAGCGCTTTATACTCGCCGTAGAGTCGGTCGAGTGCCCCGGAAACACAGTCGAGCGATCCGCACCGTGGAACACAGAGTCGCAGTTAATTTCGTTTGCTGCTGGATTCGTTTCCTCTGATTGAATGATCGCCGGCTATCGCCGCTTAATTCTGTGCAGTCCTTCTCGCGATACTGGGAATCATTCGCTGTCTGGTTCCCGCATAATCGAGAGACCCTTTTATCTATAGCGCGTCCCAAAAGCGAGGTTCCCGAGGTGATTTGAAGTAACTTTTTCCTTTGCAGAAACTTTCTCCGTGGCTTCGTTCATGAGTTATTAACGAAAAACGGTGACCAATCAGAGGCGAGATCAGCTAGCGCGAAGCGGCCGAGTCAATGAGTGATGAATAAATAATATATAACCTAGTAAATAATACCCTAAATATACCTAATAATACCCTAATAGATAATAAATAACCTAGCAACAATAAACCAAATAACCTAATGACAATAAACCAAATATCACAGTGATAATAAATCAAATAACGTACTAACAATGAACCAAATAACCTAATAACAACAAAAATAAATTTTCGGACCTAAAATTAGTATCACTCACGTGTTGCTCACCATGCTAATAATTCAAACCAATTAGAAATAACGCAACATCGTCTGCATAAAAATCCTCAGCCTAACAATATTACAACCGAAAACCTAATTGTTGTAACTACGAAGGAAATGCAAGATACTAAAAATAAGAGACAACCGAAGAAACTACCAGAAGAGTTAATCCCCGGCCATAAACCCAGAAAGCAACCAGGCTGCAGCGATCGCTGCCCAAAAACTTGCAATCAGAGCGCGGCATAGAACTATCCGGAGCCAGTTTCGGGGTACGGCGTGTGCACAGCAGCCAGCGCCCACCCCCGGAGGACAAAACGCGTAGGAAATCGCGGGTGCAAAGGGGAGGTTGCTGAAGAGGGATAAGATCCTCGGATGGTATGGAGTATCTGGCGCCAGAGTAACGACGCGAGGCGCCTCTCAGTCTGCGTCTAGCTGTAACCGGCGCCAACCTGGCTCCCCGTGGACCCTGGGGGTTGCTGCGCACCCCCAACCCCCGGGATCTCTATCCCGAGCACAACATTTGGATCTTCCTCCCTCCGCGTCCCCCGCCCCCGGCTCGAAGCTGCTCCCCCTCGAAACTGTGCTCCGGCTCGGCTATCCAAACACATCCAGCCAGTCAAGCAGCTAAGGTGAATGTACCTGTTATGAAACACCGCCTCGGTTGTCGCCCTTTCTTGGAACAGCAAATAATGCAACGAAAAACAGGCAGAGTGAACAGTAAAAATATAGGAAAAATTCGAGCCGTTTTCTCGACCATTGTTCTTTGTATATTTAGTCGGGAAAATATTGTTATGTAATAAGCAGCTGTAAGAAATACAATTTTTATTCGAATAGGGGTGTTTTTGAGCAAGAAGTGTTCTATATTAGGCATTTCAAATTTCTGTGTCCTGATTTATGTAACACGGGGACATGGAAAACTGTGTTCCATAGTGGGTACACGATCGTTTCTATTCCTGTTAGTTATGCATATTAACGCTCGTAGTGACATTCGTATTAACTAAATTATTAATCCTTCGCAGTCGGAGCGAAATTCAAAATAGTTGCCCTGGCCTATAGTATTTCCATTTGTAACCATTTATAAACCTGACAATTTTGAACCTCCAGTAAAGGGTTAGTGCTGTAAGGAAACAACGTAAAATACATAAATAAAAGCACGATATCTTTTATTTATTATAAAATTTCGCAGCTGTATTTTATCGACCAGTCGTATAAATATTCAACATTTAACGCTTTTCAGTTGCAATAAAATCGATGATGGTCCTCTATCATTCAAAAAGCGTTCCACAATAGGTACTTTCAGCTTACAGAAACAAAATCTCAAACTAGCCACTGCGATTCCGTCCTTCGCGCCACCCTCTCTCGAAGCTCTTTCGAGTCTCGGCGTCGCCGCCACCCCGCTTTCGGCCCCCCTCCCACGCGCAGCTTCTTTGTTCGCCCCCTCTGGACCATATCACACAACAGGCTCGTCTCCCTTCGATATTCGACTGGTTGGCGGCAACGAAAAGGGGCGAGTCGTCTATTGATCGAGCGAATTCCGCACGGAGAATCTGTTTACTCGAATTTCGCGCGTCGCGTCGGCCCGGAGGAAATATTCCGTGTACGTGAGAACGTCGGGGTCGTCGTTCTGTGGTCCGACCGGGGGAGGGGGTTGCCAGAGGGGGGTCGCCGTCGTCCCCGTACCCTAAACCCTCGTCCGAGACCGTCACTTTCGTGCCCGTGGTTCTTTTTCAGCCGACGGATGCGCGACCGACCCCTTCTACTCTTGGCCAGCCACTCTTTCTCTTGCCTGGCAGTTTCTGATGCCAAGTTTCTTCCTATCGGGAATGATGAATTCCCGGCTCGCGGGGAAAATGATATTTGGGACACGACGCTGCGCTGGCTACGGGCGTGTTTCTTTCCGCGGAGAACTACGACGCCGCCGCGACTGCGGGTGTGTCGCTCGGCTGGGAAATGGTCTTGCAAAACGAGCACGCGGAGTCGGCCATTTTTAATTCGTTTGTCAGTCGGACACCGTTCTTCGTCTGCGATACGATTCTGAAAAATTTCAGACATTAAACAGAATTTTATCTTATAAAGTTTCTTAGTTATTACTGGAAAATTGAAATATTATGAAAATATTTAAATGTCATAAAAATATCAGATGCTTAAAAAATTCCAAAATCAATCTTGATAATTTTTGTTAATCTGAAAATACTATGTATAACTAATTATACTTATCTCTGCTTTTGTATTGGCTCCTCCCACTTTTGTATTAGCCCCTCCCACTTCTGTATTAATCCAGCCCCTTTGGATTTGGCCCCGCCTCTTTGAAGTTGGCCTCGCCTCTTCCTTGTACTGGTCACGCCCCTTCGGTGTTCGCCACTCCCACTTTTGTATTAGCCCCGCTCCCTTTGGGATTGGCCACTCCCACTTTTGTATTTGCCCCGCCTCCTTTGCCCCTCCTCCCCTTTTGTATTATCATTAACATAAAAATGTCTGAACAAAGATATTAATTCGTCGAGTGTTCCTGTCCCTCAATTTGGTTTCAGATGCTCCAAAATCTTGAAAATCGGTCCTGCGCTAATGAACCGAGGAATGAACCGGGTTGACACAGTAGCTTGTTTTGCATCGTCCGTAGGAATAAGTCGGAATTGGTCGCGATATTCAGGTAAACATGTTTTTCTGCGTCCTTTGCGATTCAGCCGGTCGTGGAGCCACGATTTTTCACGAAGCTTACGATCTTAATTAACACACGAACGTGATTCGGGCGGGTACGTAGTCGGCGGCGCCGCGAGTAATGAACATTGCTCGCGGTTTACAAGAAATGGGAATTCTTCATAAAATGGAGTGACGCGGCTCGTAATTACGCTTCGAGCTCAAAGCCTAAACTAATTTCGTATTAAATTTCTCTCGTAATTGTAATTAAAGTCTAAATCATATTTGTAGAAAGATGACGGAAAGGTATCCCGGGAATTCCCTTTCACGGAAGTTTTCGCGTGCCGTTAAATGATACGCTGTAAAATTATTCGCGCAGAGGGGCTTCGATAACTTCGGCCGAACGAGCAACAATTATTTGTTGTTCTCCGTCGTCGCAGATTGGAAATTCTGCAAATCAAAAATTATGATCAACACTGTATGCGAGCAACACTGTATCTATACGTTAAGCTAATCACAGAAGCATAATTTAATTTTATAAAATTTATCAATACTCTAACAAAGTTATAATTTAGTTCTATAGATTTTAACAATACAAAATTTACCATTCCTTGTCCTTAAACAAACGGAAACGGAAATACACCCCTAAGGAAGCTGTTTCTATTTTATTAAAATTAAGCAGTACAATAACATAATAATTAATAATTGATTCATTCGATAATTTTCCACAATTTCTCTCTTAATCTTTCTACCCCAATCGTTCAATTTCAAAACTTAAATTTCAGATCCTCGCGTTATCGTTTCAATTTTGGATTTTTATTTCACGCCATTATAATATCCCGTTTCCCCCACTCCATGCTCCCAGTCCAATTACAGGCAACTTGAATCGAGAAAGCCGTGGACACAATGGATCTCGAAAGCATCGACCCTCGGCATAAACAACAGCCCATTAAACATTCTTGCCGGTATCTCTCGGACCGAGAGCCACGCTTCGCCGCGGCCGATCCTAATCGATCCGTTCCCCGGACACGGGAATCCGGGATTCCGTTCTCCCTTCGAGGAAAAGTGAAGGGTCGCGTGTCGAAGATTAAAGTATCAAGGAACGTGGGATTGCATGGTCGTTGCGCAAGGTTAATCTCGCGCTTAATCGGCGAACGGAGCCAGCGAGAACGAGAAGGTCGCCGCCGCTGGGGGGTGTGTTTGTCGGGGTGGTTGCCGCGACATGTTTCAGTGGCAAAACCAGCCGCGGCGAGAACATACGCGTTTTCACCCTCTCTCTCTTCTAATCTCACTCCCGCCGCGTCTCTAATCCCTCTCCCGCGCTCTCTTCTTTTCCCTTCCTCTCTCTCTACTCTAATATCCCTCTCTCTCTTTTTCTCCCTTTTACAACCCCTCTCTCTCGCTCTTTTTAATTTATACAACTATTGACCTCGACACAAGCTGTGAATGATTAACCCTTTGCAGTCGAATGTCTCCTCTCGACTACTAAAAGCTATTTATTTATTTGTTCCATTTTACATAAAAATAAAAGATACTATGTTACATATATATATATAAACTTTAAAAGAAGAATTAACCAATTTCGTTTCTCCTTCCACTGTTCCTCCAACGAAGATTAATTCCGGCACCCGCGTATAAACATAATAGAATCGCAAACAATTAAAATCGCGAGATTTGGAAGAAAAAATCGCTCCGGCCGATTACAAAGAGGCAATTCCACTTTAAAAGGCGTTCGAACGCTCTCGCGGTAGTTATGGCGATGCGTGCGTCCCATAGTAACAATGCAGGGATTGCGGTCCCGAACCGTGATGGGGGACGGAGTAGCGCGAGGGTGGTAAAGGCGGGGCGCGCGTTCGTATGGTGGCGGGATTTAGTATTCGCGGCGACCCCGGCTGGTTTATACTAATGTCTTGGAGAAGTTGAAGCTACATGACCCTGGAATTAGGATAATTCAAGCTGGCGACGATTTCGGGAAGAAAGCGGGAAATAAGAAAGCGGAAGGGTGAGACGGCTCCGCGACCCCGCAGACGAGTCTGGCGAACGAGGGAACTTCGTTAGCCGGGAAATCCTGGTTGATTTAAACAGTTAGGTGTCTCAGATTTCTGATTCCGCTTCTTTCTGTTTGACTTCCGTCGACGTCGGAAATATTTGTCGGAATCAAATCGCGCTTCCCGAGGCGAGGACGCGGGCAGATCGGTTATGCTTCTTTCGGCGTTGATCAATACCGTCGTCGATGAGCTCCTGGAACAGCGCCGTCCCCCGTCGCCCACCTGGAGGAGTTCCGCGACTCTTTATCCGGTACATGTTATAAACGCGGAAAGTTTGTGGATAATAACGGCAGTCATCTCCTGGAGACGTTTATGCAAATTTGTATTTTTATAGACAGCTTCCGCGAAGTTTCCCGGGGGCTGTGCGGGATATCGTGTCCCTGCAGTAATCATTTAACTGCGCACCTGTTTTATATCTGCCACCACTGACGATCTTCTATCGAGAACTCGACACTGGTATTTTTGTCTGTGCTTGTACTGTCGCGACAGTGTTGCTAAATTCGGCTTAACCCCTCGCGGTGTAATAGCTTGCCAGACGAGTGACGAAGATTTCGTATATAACCTACTGAACATGAATTTTATACGAAGCTAGGAATAAGTGTACGAGAAATAAACATTCTGTCGTTCTTGTAGGGACATTATTAAGAATAAAGTAGTGATAAGTAACGTAACTGTGAAAGAGATCATAGTGCAAGGGGTTAACCGGTTAGCTCTGTCCGAATTTCTTCGTGACAAAGGATATATAGCCTACATAACCTTAAAAACATCTTCGTCGTATTTCTAAATACAAGAACTATTAATATGATATTTTCCAAAAGCAGTTATCTCTATTATAAACTTTTAAATAATTAACTATAACGTTACATTCTTTCCCCAGAAAATACAATTTATTAGAGCATATAATATACCCTGCACAGTATTCAGAGAGGGAGCGCAGTAATTGAAGCTCAATAACAAACTTTATAGGTCACAGACACACAGTAATTGGCTCCAGAAATATTTTCTCGCTCAAAGAAGGGTTTGATATTTATTTCACGGGAAAATTTACCTCTTTAACTTCGTAAAAATCGCCGAAGTTATTTTTACCATCAAAAATAGCCGCACAGTAAATGGCTGCTCCACGCTAGTATAGTATGCATACGGAAAATCTGAAATGTCAATTTCGACGATGAACCGGCGCGTTTCCGCGCCACTTTGTTTGTCGCGATCGCGGCCCCATCGTTCCGAGCGGTCATTTCAGCGCGCACTTCCATCCGGGACGAGACATTAAATTTAACCAACGAAAAGCGATTACGGCCGGTCTTTTTTCGCGGCGCGGCGAAATAAATGGGCCGCTGGTAGAAGAATTACCGTGGACGCGTTTCGTTAGCAACCGCACGGAATAAAGAAAACCGCGTTTGCTCGCGCGGCAGCGGCGGCGGCGGCCAAAGGGGACGGCGAAAGCGAGGCTTGGACCACGATAATATTCCTCGGGCGAATTCCCACGGAACTCGACCCCCCTTATTCGCTTTAGTGAGATGTCAGACTCGAAAACAATGCGGCCCACGTACCGAAGCCGAGGAATCAAATGGCGCCGGAATACTAAACACGCTGGAATACTTACCCTCCGCCTCTCTCGCAGTAACCCGGCCCCGCCCCGCCCCGCTAACCAAAGGCCCTCCGTGTCTGGTCTTGTGCACGTAGGGCCACGTGACCGCCTGTTTTTCGACCGTACGACCACTCTACGTGGATTACAGTGTCATCGTGTTAGGCGAAACCGAGCCGAATTTGATTCCTTGGGCGGCCCTCCTCTTCGCGACCCTTCGGCGGATCGCGCGAGCTTCCGGCCTTGGCCACGGCGTTTTGCTTCCGTCTTCTACTTCGGCTGCATCGCTTTGGCAAGCGACGAGTCTGAAATTATATCGAAAACACCGGAAGTCGCAATTTAAGACATTTAAGTTTTAAAAATTTAAGAATTGTATGTAGGATTTATATATTTATCAGAAGAAATATATTCTTTTTAGACACAGAATTAATGCCCATATTTCGATCATGCAAAAGTGTGAATTTCTGCAATAGTCACAGTCACGTCTGGATCACACTAATTTTGAACCAAATTTTAGAATTGATTTTTATCGAAAAACGTTACTGAAATGAATTATAAAATAGAAAAATATTGGACAAAAATTGGCTGACTTCGACTAGCTATAATTCTGCGAAAAATCATCGTAGGATCATAATTCTTCTTTTAAATTAAAGCTTGAAGCTTCTACTTTAAGACACCGTTTCCCGATTTTAAGTTCGACACCCTCTCGACACTGCATCCCTTTAAATGCGAAGCCATGTTTGCCACATTGGAAATTGCCAAGTTCAATGAAATCCGTGGACTGTGTCGAATCTTTTTAATTAAAACAAGAGAATTTGCCATGTTCTCTCTAAATTTACAGCATTTTGAAGCAACATGGGATCATTGAGTGAACATATTTACCAGCCAGAGAATTTAATATGCATTCCGCTGGCTGCGAACGCGTTATTAGCAAAGTTAGTCGGCCGGTGAGCGCGTACCGATTCCGAAATTGCGAAGATCCTGAGAACGCAAGAATTTCTGAATCGAAGATACGGTTCTACGTCGGTGAATTTCGCGTTGTTGCATTTTAGCGCGGCCTCTGTCACCAATTGTTTTCGGGGTGCTCCGCCGCCGGCAGATTTCCCTCGCAGCTCGCGTGTTGCCGCCCCGGGTCATCTCGCTTTTGTACAAGAAACCGGAGAGAATTCTACAAGAGACAACAGGAAAATATTAATTTCGCCTTAATTAAATTTTTCGCTCCGCCGAGGATGTTTTCTTCCTTTTTAAAGACGCGTGCAAAGGTCGGGATTCCTTAGGAACGGGAATTATTAAAACGGAACCGGCGTATGAGAATTCCACCTATTAATTTATGCGATTGCTGCTTTCATTGCGACAATTCTTCCCCTAATCAAACACCGGCTTTTACACAGAAGTTCGCCGAACTATCGATGTCAAAATTAAAATTATACATATAACAATATACGAAATCTCAACATTATTTCTAAAGTGTAAAACAGTATAAGAGAATGTTAAAATTAAATAAAAAAATATCCCGCTGCAATTTTAATTCAATTACTATTATAATTTAATTTAAATCAATCGTCTAAAATTTTAATTTAACATAAATTAGAATTTTAGATGATTGATTGAAATTAAATAATAATCGTATTAAATTAAAATTGTTGCAGACTATTTTTACGTTAATTAATAATATAATGTATTAATTAATGTAATAGTGTTAATTGTGAGACTTTATGCAATATTTCTTCGTTTCCTGTGACCTTGGAAATACAAAAGAGACTGAAATGCGAAACGCGGCATCCCGCAATTCGCCTCTCCCTTGCGCCATTGTTGACAGCTGATCGAATACGACGATCAGGCCTTGTTTGATTTCGGTCACTGTCATGTTTGTCGTAGAACGAGCAGACGTCTGCACCCCCTGCGTGCTCCATTAATTCCCGTTGCGCGCGCTCGCCGTTCTCTGGCTCCAGGCTTCGTCACTTGTCAGATAAAAAATGATGGATTCTCCGGTGCAGCTTCGACTAATTACGCTAGACGAGTCCCCCGCCCCCTTTTCCTTCCGGGGCATCTTCCGTTCCCTCTTGCTCCGCTCGCGCGCATTCTACAATCTATTGTCTCCCACCCCCCGATGCTCTGCTTCGCGAAAAAAGGTTTCGGGGGATGATAGATACTCTGTGTACTAATACTCTTCATCTTTTTGCTCGTTTCCCGGATCCCGCTGCAATCTAGACTGGCCTGAACTTGACTGGTTTCTACTTCCAACCCCCGCGCGATATTTAACATCGGCTAATGTTCCTCCGCTTTTGCGTTAAAATTTCATTCGACCATTTTTGTTGTTTTAAACATAGAGTATAAACATTTAGAAGGGAAAGAAATCAAATATGTAATTTTTGATAGATAAATCGAGCTCTAAATTTTTAAACAATTATCTACGATCTGAATTCTAACGCGAGGATTTGAAATCTAAATTGTTTAACAAAGATGTATAATCTAAAATGTTTGGATCTGAGATCTAAATTTAAAAATAAAGAATTGAAGCTTAAATATTGAAATAAAAAGTTCAAGCTTAGATTCTAAAATAAAGTAAAATCAAAATTTAAATTGTAAATTAAATAACCAAAATCTAAATTCTAAAATAAAATTCTGTAACGTAATTAAATATAATAAACGTAATTAGATATAAATTCTGCAATCTGGAGAGTCAGAAGAAACACACAAAAGGGGTGAATGCTTAATGCAGCATCTAAGAGTTGAGATAAAAAATATTTATAATTAGACTACGGAAGATTTTTAAAAAATCATGAAAAATATCTAATAAATTAGAAAATACTATTACATTATCTTACACTAAAACAATAAAGAATTACATTGTACAACAATCCGCAGTCTATTCTTAATTCAATATCTACCACCCGCAGTACAATTTATCGAGTTCAACGCTCGCTTTTATTAACTGTAAATATCCGAGAACTGTTCCTCCGAATATTCCCCTAAAATTTCGGAACGTTTAAGCCTCGAACAGCTCAACTGTCCGCGTTTAACGCTGCATCCGGCTTAATCGAGACAAGCATTACCAAAAACTCGTGCGCACTCGAATATCCTGGATCTTGCGCGAGGACCTCCGTAACCGGAAGTCACTACAGTCGTTCCGGCATCAGACTCTTCGCAGGCATTACAAAGGGAACAACACCCCCAGGCACTTAACGCGCAACTACGCGAACAACGAACAGATACGTGTTAACAGTCATCGCGAGAATTCAGGCAACGGTGAACACGTAGAGAGAGGGAGAGAGAGAGAGAGAGACTCGGCACGATGAACAGTTGAACGATTCTGAAAACTTTCTTAAATAGAACGTCTGATTTGCCGGGGATTAAAATAATATCTTGCTGTTTT
>CM052157.1:4004394-4055251 GCA_028455555.1 Augochlorella aurata | reverse complement strand
CGCAACAGAGGCGTTTCCACGGAACAGAGATCGTAGATCCAGGCAAATGAGATTCAAGGGGATGCAAAGCCGCGGCGGATACGGAAGCGTAATTCTATTTCGTGTATGGGGCAATACGATGGGACGGTTAAACAATGTTCCCCTAGAATTAATATTGCGTGCGAGCAAGGCATAAGCGTCGTCCGCGGCCCGCCGCTCGGCCGCTTTTTCTTTATTCAATCTCTGAAACGTCTCGCTCGAGGACTATGTTATCCGAATAATTGTCCGATCGTTGCCGCGCACGCCCCGTTACCTCGAAATTGTTCCCCGACCCCGAGGCGAAACGGAAAATTAATTTCTCCATTCTCGAGACGCCGGGGCGACGAGTTCCGCGAGACGTCCGGAGCCCCGCGATCGAGACCGATCGAATTTCGGAGCGAGAATTTTATCGCGGGGCAGCTGCCAACGAAATTACGAGTCCGGATGAGCCGGCGGACTGCTACCGCCGAACTTTTAAATCAATTAGGCGCGATAACTTACAAACTCGTTTCGACAACAATTGAATCACGGCCCTCGAACTGGGAACGGAGCCCGACGTCGTTCCCCGCGATACCGCGGACGCCAGGGCTAACAGCCCGCTGACAAATTGAACATTCAAAAGTTCCGATCCCATCGGAACATTCATTTCTCTCCCCGGCGAAATATTAACGATCCGGTAATCCGCGGAAGAAAAGTTGCTCGGCGGGGGGTCGGAACGCTTCATCCCTTGGTTCCATTAGCGCGCGGCTTTTTCCCCCTTTCGGAAAAGTAAATTTACCTGGCGCTCGATAACTACGACGCGCTGGTGAATGTAACGTGTTCGTTCATTCGATCGAACGCGACGGACTTTAATCATTCGGATAGCGTTGTTGATAATACTACTCGAGGATATGCTTTCGAGTTAAGCCGTTGCCGTGGCATGATTAACAGTTGCGATCGTAAGCGTCTCTTGGACGAACAAGAAATATATTTATTTTAAGGAATATATAGAAGACGAAGAATTTATTGCAAAATAGCGATCGCGTCTAACACTTCGCTAATCGAATAGTGCGATCTCCCCGGTTTAAACGAGGTCAATGACCGAATACAGAAAGCGTCGAGTACGTTTGGACAACATGATATGAACAGGATCTATCGCCAGAGATAAAAATAATAAGCAGAAAATTTCAGTGAGATCGGCGCGAGTCTCTATGGGTATGAATAGGGATGAATAAAAAGCAGACCTCCTCCCCCATTTTCTATCGCTTTCCCAAAGTCCCCTTGTTTACGTTGGAGAGGGCGATCGCCAAATCTCCCGTTACTTTTCCCAGGGAATGCCGGAACGACGGCTGTTAATTTGGCCGTCGGGTAGATCCATCATCATTACGTCAATTTCAGATTACCGTGAAGAAAGCTCTTTTCTCGGGGGCCGTGAACACGATGGTCGGACGCTCGGTCCGCCGAAAAACTGGCCATTTAGCGGCTTGCAAAAAGGCCGGGAGGTCCTGAAAGGGCTCAACTCTCGAAAAAGCAAAGACAGGACGGATCGAGGACGAAGATGGCAAACCGGCGAAAGATGGATGAAGAAAAAAGCTGTGCGGAAGCTGGCCGGGTCAGAGGGGGCAGGGGGCCGGAGAGGGGCGGTCGGTTGGCCATCCGGCTCATCTGCCGGTGAAAAGGTGAGAATCTTGATTTGAGTGAGCGCTTTAGATCGGCCCGGCCGGAAACCCGCGTAAAAAAGCTCGGAGAACGCCAGGAAATCCTCCGGCCGAGCCATTAACGGCGATTCCTCCTAAGCCGTCGAATCCCTCTTCTTCCGTCGGTGTCTTCCAGTGTCAACCCTCCCGCCCCCTCACAATTCCGGCTTGTCAAAGCGTCGCGATCGACGCGACGACGCGCCCTGCTCGAGGAACGGAAAAAAGAACGCGAGGAGAAGGGAGGGGGGAAGACGGGACCGAAGGAAGAAGAGGAACGAGCCCGGCCGATCGAAGTGTGTCAACGGAAATAGCGGACGAAGAGCCAGCGGAATTATAATGGCGAACGAGGTCGGCTCGTTATTCGCGGCAAGTTGAAAATCGCAATTAACAAAACGAAAACTCCTGTCCGCGGCGCGAACCGGGTCCGCGACCGCTCATTATTCGGCTTACCACGTGCCGCGCCCTTGTTTTGATTGGAGACTCTTGCCGGTCACGCTGCATTTCCGGCATTCATCGCGAACAATATGCTCGGTAAGCCGCGGACTGCGAGCCGTTTCTAACAAGCGCGATTTTCCGAGTGTCCCGAACAGTTTCGTGAAGCGTCGTTTGTGGATTTTTTTCGATTTTTTTCCTTGCCCCGTTTTAGAGGAGGGGGTTCGAAATTTTGTATTCGACAGAATAAATTGCTAGGGATTCGCGAGTGATTATTTTTGGGATTAGCCAACGATCGCAGGCTTTTATTTTATTTATTGTTTCACTGCTTATTCGGATACAGATAATTCGTGCCGGTTTTGCTACAGGTTTCTGTAGGAATTCCGGCAAGAATTATTTGCTTTAGCAAATGTATACTTTAGACCCGTGGCGCCATCCGTGGCAAATCGCTCAAACTGGTAGACAAATGATACCGATGGGAAAATGCACGCCGAAAAGATGGTGGCGCCATCCGTGGTAAGCTGCTGAAATTGGTAGACGAATGACCGGCATTCGATTTTAGTTAACAGTTTCAGCATTTTGCCGCTGCACTTTTTGGCGCTGTACGGACCTGTGAACGGAGCTTCCAACTTTCGCCGCAAGAGGCGACACTGTTTTTGGCATGTGGTTTCAGCAATTTGTCATTTATTAATTGACGCTGTACGGACTTTGTACTGTGCTTCAGAATTTCACCATGAGAGGCGCTACTAATTATAAATGGGTCGTTTGAAAAATATGTACTTAATTTTAATTTTCAGAGTTTACGTTGAATGTTATAGATATAGCAACAGGAATCTTATGTTCTTTATATTTACCGTTATGAATAAAAATTTCTTTTATGGTGGAGACGTTTCAGAGTCTCTTGAAAGAATTATTTATAGTTGGAACAGATTTGCAATAATATGTACATACATATTTATACATGCCTTGACGTACGTATATAATATATATATATACATATGTATATTTTCAGATACAGCAATTTTAGATTATGCTAAATAAATCAAAGGTTGCTTTTCAGCTGCTGACCTGAAAGCAATTGTATCAAATATCTGTAATTTATATATTATCACGTTGGGATTTCGAAAAACCGTGAGTAAACGCTTTTGCATCCTCTTTTATACTTACAAATCAATTAATTAATTATCCGTAATGAATAATGAAATATTTGTTTTCTCATTTGTTCAATACATAAACTAAAATATTCGAACCTTGTTCACCATTGTCCATCACCTGTTGAACACCTGCTGGCTATCCGCATGTGTCTTGCATCAGGTTCATGCTTATGGGAAAACAAACATAACCATGAAAATTAGACAACAGAGAGAAATTAGAAGCTGTAATTTGCAATACTCATGACACAATAAAATTTTCTATCCGTTTCCTCGATTATCTTTTCTTGACAGCTCCTATCAGCATTATGTGTTAATCTTTTTATAGGCCGACGAAAGTAAAAATAAATTGCCAACGCATAATCGCGTAATGTTTTCCAACTGTTACCAACTAATGTAACTCTAATTCCTTATTATAATAGTAAGCCAAAATGTGCTAACCACCCTGAAGATAAGCAAGCATGTATATACAACGTACAATTTACATATATCATAAAAATTTATGTTCTATAGATACGAGTCATCTTAGATTAGTTTTGCGTCATGTTGTAGCGTGGACGCTGCGCGACGAAGCATCGTATATAAGTACCAACAACTTCGTTAAGATTAGTTCGTATTATCACAATGAAACCTCTAGTCGATTTACCTGCAATAGCGAGATTGTCGAAGAACGTGATACGAATTTTAGGATGTAATCCAGGAGTCATGACATTAAAAGGTACGAATACATACCTTGTAGGAACTGGACCTAAGTAAGTGCATGATTTTTTTTACCGCCATGAATAAAAGACGTGCTGGATGACGCAATTAAAACTTTTTTTCGTAGACGAATATTGATCGATTCCGGGGAATCAGGAACTGCTGATGAATACGTGAAGGTATTATCTCAGGTTTTAAAAGATGAACAGGCTACAATAGAACATTTAGTTATAACTCATTGGCACATGGATCACCTTGGTGGGGCAAATGCGGTTCAGAATATGTTAAATAACATGAGCCCTCCTGGGAACAGTACTATATGGAAACTACCTAGATCTCCAGAGGATAAAGAGCCCAGCGAAGAGGAAAAGAACACTAATTGGCAACCATTACAAGATAAACAAATAGTGGAAGTAGAAGGTGCAAAGATCACAGTTGAACATACTCCTGGACATGCCACAGACCATGCTAGCCTTTTACTCCAAGATGAAGGGGTATTGTTCAGCGGAGATTGTATTCTTGGAGAGAGGACAGCTGTGTTTGAGGATCTACGTACTTATATAGAGTCTTTGAAAAAGATTTTGGCATTGAAACCCAAGGTGATTTACCCGGGTCATGGGTCGATCATACTAGACCCTGAAACCAGTATTAATTTTTATATTCAGCATAGACTGAAAAGAGAAGCAGAAATTTTAGACATTCTGAAGGAGCATTCCAAGAGCAGTACCTTATCAGAGATGGATATTGTGAAACATATCTACACGGTAATAACTGTTCCTTTGTATCTAATATATATTAGGAATCACAAAATTAATAAAATGTGGAAACTACCTCTTCTAGAGCTAGTCATTTTTTATATAAGCATCTTTACCGTTTTAGTGATACTAAAATAATAACTTTGAAATCGATTTTATAATAAATATTTTAATGTTTCCAGGATACCTCGCAAATTATGTGGGAAGCTGCATCCTACAATGTATTAATGCATCTTAATAAACTGGCGAAAGAAGGTAGAGTACAGGGTGAGAAAGGAAAGTGGCAAGTTTTATAACGTAAACCCTAGAAGAGAAATTATGTAATTTAAAAATCTTAATTTTATTGACAGTTGATGCTGCTATTTTAAAATTATATTTATTAATGTTAAATAAACAGAATCGATGATTTATTCGTTTATAGCTTTATTAAGCCTATACTAATTCCATACCCAAGTCGACTGAAAAAATTATTGGGAAAGCAATGCTGTGAAACATTTATTCAATTTACAGAAGAATAAAATGATAGTACATGCTTGTAATTTTTCGTTCTCGATGCAATAAGCTGACGACGCTACAGATGTGCGTACAGTACAGTGTATAGTAAATGTTTACAATTTCACGAGAGTACATACCATATAGTATAATGATCGGTTCGTTTAGTCAATGCTCAGTGTTCATGCTCATGTTTTGTCTTTTAAATGACCCTCTAAAACACGTGACACGTAAATAGATGATCGATGTAAAATTATATATATGTACATATATATGCATATACATATATATATACATGTACGTTTCGTATACATATACATATATATATACTTTCTTTCTTTGCTACAAAGACATATCACAACAATAAATGTTTCAATATCTTTCATTATAAAATCTGTCTCTTACTAGATTAATGTTGGCGAGTATTCGTACACATGGTACATAGCACCCCTCTTCTTGAACAAAAGGGAGAAACCCTCGCGTAACTTGATGTTACAATATATAATATATAATATTCTCATTATATTCTTAATAAGCTCACTTTGTCCGATTATCTGCTTCTCTCTTTGGGTAAACATAAAATATATATATTATATATCTCAATGATATAGAAGTTAATCGTTTATTTGGATTTAGCCTTTATAGAACGTTACAGCTTGGACAAACTGTACGATTTCATCTGTCAGTCTGTCTAACAACGAGCTTATTGGTTCCAAGCCTGGGAGCCTGATTACATACGGCATACGGCATAGCCAAGTAGTACATTATCGCAGGTTTCGCACCTGGCGACCTTGTTCACCAAGCATACAGGGCTTGATCTCAATTTGTCAAAATCTCCAAATAGGATTCGAGAGGCACTGTGTTGACTACGCTGATGTATTGATCTTCGACGAAAGATCACTTAGCTCTGGAACTTGCTTCCAAGATAGTCTATGATGTAGGACCTGATTCCAAGAAAGCAAAGAGAGGTACAGGGAGATGAAGGTATGGAAACATAGATTTCCAACAGTGGACGCTAAACACACTGTGTTCATGGCATCGTTCAAACAGGAAAGTGCTGAGTTCGAGCAAGATGATAAAGATAAATTTATGACGTTAACTTTAAAACAGGTCACTCTGACAGTACATAAATCACTGGCTAGTTCCTCTGTACTCGAAGACCTCGTTAATGGCCTCAAACAAAAACTAAAAATGAGAGAAAGAGTTTTAGCTAATCAAAGAGTTCAAGGTAAATGAAAACTTTGGAAACAAGTATTGCCAACTGAGATTAGCCAATGTTATCATAGAATCGATAGTACTATCAGAAGTAAAAAGATGAGCCTAGATATGAAACATCTAACACAGTACTCAACAGCAGTTCCATTAGTTTTTAAACTGTCCTTCATGATAATCAATAATATATATTTCTATATTAATTTTTCCTCGTACTGACATATAATATAATCTCTCTGTCATTTTCATATACACCTATTTAGTATATCGATAACCATCAATCAACGCAATCACATGATATTGTATTATTCGTATTAATTATCAACAAAAATATTCAATTATTAAACAACATACGAAATATATATATTATTACTTAAAAATATAATAGAAACGACGTCAAACAACAAGATGATCCATTTTTTCGTAATGAAATCAAGTCAAGACAATTGGAGGAGAAGAAAGAGAATAAAAGGATGCATCTATGAACTGTAGAACTCAAATATTCACCGTTTCAGGATACAGGGAACATAAGATTTTCATCGTCGCTACACTCAATTTCACGGCTCCACTTACACTCGAGTGGGTTCAGTACATTGTCGATTACTAGGATACACTGACACACCTGTTAACGGACAACGCGGACAATGTCCGTAAAAAAGAACAAGAGACGTACCAATTCTGAGAGATACATTTACAGTTGGGTTCGGGGAAGAAAGGCACCTGAACTCGCAAGAGGCGTTGATAAAGATAAATAAAATGAATTATCACGTCGGACAACTCGTAGAAAAAGGAAGAATAAAGGAGGAGAAACCCTAATTGTCGCGCTCTCGTGCGCCCGTCTTACTTAACAATGATAATAGTTTCGTCGATTCGATTACAAAGGTGGTGGCAAACTTCGTCCATTCTTTCATCGTACAAAAGCGGATTTGTTTCGTTTATCACATACAAAGTCTGAAACGACAATGTGGCACAGATATATAGAACTTGTACCAAACCGAATGGGTCAACTGTGTTGACCGATTGGCTGGGATTAGTCACTCGTTCCGTATTCGAATAGGACCTCGAATACCTTATATAAAATTTCATGTTCAAAGACAAGAATATAACAGCACTACATAAGAAAACCGTTCTGCGGGTCGAAACAGCTTGGATTAATGTAGCTGAGAAGATCATGCTCCGACATTGACGTCAGTTCCTGCGGTAGCATGCCGTCTTCCTGTTTTCTGATGGTGGTCCCAGCCGCGTTGCCGGTGGCATTCGTTATGGGTGGATTCACGTTTTGTCTGCTGGGTGTGACTGGCATTGCGACCGGTGGCGACTTACTTGTAACTTGTTCGACGATATTGTTTTGACTGGACGGGGACTTGGGTAGGATCCCTTCCATGGCACTGTTCATCAGCTGGGCACTTTGAGTGGCCACACTGTTCAGAATATTCTTGGTAGCGATAATGGCATGGGCGGTGGTCGTAGTAATGGGTATAGATCTATCGTTAACAATGGTGTTGATGATGTCCTGAGTAGCGTTGGTGATGACATTGTTAATCGCCTGTTCAGCGGCGGTGGTCAGTCTCTGCTGAGACGGTTCCTGAGCTGCTCCACTGGCAAGAGCGGAGCTAGCTTCGGCAACAAAGCCAGCCGGTTGGTTCAACATGGACCCGATATCTTGTTGAACCGCCTGCTGCATCGCCTGGGCAGCCTGCGCCTGTTGTACCGCTTGTTGAACAGCCTGAACTTGTTGCACCACATCCTGCGTCGCCTGCTGAACCGCTTGCTGCACCACTTCCTGAGTAGCCTGCTGTACAGCTTGTTGGACCGCCGGCACGGCCTGAACCTGCTGAACAGCTTGCACCTGTTGCACAGCCTGCTGGACAACTTGTGCGTGCTGCACCACGTGCTGAACGACTTGCTGTTGTGCTTGCTGAACCGCCTGCACTGCTTGCTGCTGCGCTTGGGCGACTACTTGCTCAACCTGCTGCTGCGCCTGTGCAACAACTTGCTCCACCTGTTGCACCTGTTGCATCGCTACCACATCCGGCTGAATCAGACCTTGTATCTGGGGAATGTGATCAGCCGCCGCCGACATAGTCTCGGTCGTGACTTGCAATTGATTATGGGGTGGTACGCTAGCAGAGGACGTACCGTTGGCTGACACCGGCGGCTCTTGCATGTTCGGTAGCAAGGCAGCGTTGATGGTGGTCAATAAACTATCCCCGGAGGTTTGTTCTTGCACCGCCGGAGGGGAGACTGACGGGGCACCATTTGTCAGGGGTTGAACAGTCTGCGGTGGCATTAATGCTTCCAAGAGCACCGGCATCGGTGGACTGGTTCTGGTCTGTTGGGGGCTCGGTATCGTTTCATGGTCGTTCACAGCGACATGGGTCATCAAAGCGTTGTTACTAGGGTTGACAGTTCGTAGTGGCGAGACCATCTGATGAGCCTCACCAGCTGGGTTCACTAAATTATCCAATTTAACGCCTTGGCTGGCTGGGGCTAGCATGTTGGCGGATTGGTTCTGCTGCGGCTGCCGACCCGAGGCTATTATGGAAGCACGTTGCTGCATGTTAGTCACATAGCCGTTCTCCTGGCTCTCAACCTCCTTCGCGTTGGATTCGATGTGGTTCAGATACTTCTCCACGCTGTGGCCGCTCTGCGCAGGCAACGGTTGTCCGTTCGAGGCGAAATTCGAGAGGGCTGCGAACTCCGACTGATGGTGTTTCATGCGGAGATCTACGACTCCGCCACCCTGGAGACTTCCGTTAGGACTGCCGTCTGCCGTCAACATTGTATTAGGGTCTTTGTTGATATGATGGGGACTTAGGACTTTGACTTGAGACGATTCGTGCATACCTCCGTAGGCGTTCTGGTGGGACGCCACCATCGACATAGAGTGTTGGTTCCGCATCATATCGACTACGCCCAGAATATTGACCGCCTCTTGCACCGGCGAGCCGTTCGGCGCCACGGGCACCGACCTGATCATGTTGGTCTGCGACGTCTCTAGAGAGTTCTCGTTCACCAGCTGTTGCAAGGGGCTGGTCCCGGACGAGCCGTTCGCCGTCGGTGTAGGTATGCTTTGCATACTGTTCTCGCTGATCATACTGTTCTCGCTGTTCTCGTCCAGAACCTCCGTCTTTAAGTTATCAGGCAGGATCAACTGAAGGTTCGAGGACGACCGACGGTTCAGAAGCGTGTTTGCTACCATAGCCGGGGGCGGCATCATCACGTCCGGTGGCGAATTCTGGCAACTGGGGCTCTGTGACGCCCACATCATCACCGGCGTCACCTGCGAGGACGCTGTAACCGGCGGAGGACTGGGATCGTTCTTCAAAGCTTCGCTCGTCTGAGAAGATGGTTGTTGCGGTTGCATCGTGGACAAGAAATTCGGCGTTCCTGCTGCTGCTTGGCTGATCAGAGCTGAAAATTCAGATCCTTGTAGTTACGTACGAGCCAGCGTCACTATCGATGAGTCGTAGAAAGCATTTAGGATGGAAAATACACTTACTGTTCGCTGCAACACCTGTCGTCAGGGGCACTGCAGTGGGGGACGTCGCGAGGGTGGAGTCGCCATTCGCTGTGGACAGAGGCGGCGTCAGGGGTTCGATCTTGCCCACCGATGGCTCCGGTGGCGTGGACGTGGCGGTGTACAGGAAGGTATGGGGTTCGCTGGTCTTCCCAGAAGACACCGCGTACAATTTCACGCTGACCCTTTCCGAGGGCGCCAGGTCCTGTCGTCTGTAAGCGGGTACGACGCAAACGAGATGCGTTTGTTGCAAAAACTCTTTGTCGGGGAGCACGGCGCACTCCCAACGCGGCTCCAAGCTACTCGTTAGATCGTCGTTGTCCAGTTGGAACACCACGCGCGTGTCCTTGAGGAAGTTCTTCCCTAGGATAAAGAGCTCCAGTCCTCCGGTGCAGGGGCAGGAGGTGAGGGACTTCTTGCAGATCTCTGGGATGCCGGGTGGTTGAGCTGAAAGGGAGCAAACGAGTTCAAGCAATTCCAAAGGATTCGCGCGAGCTTTCCGATACGTACTGCAGACTATCGGTTGCGAGCAGACTTGCAGAGTCTCCGATGTACCATCAGGGTGGGTGATCGTCGTGCGGAAGACCATGCGACAGCGGGTCGACTTCTTCTTGCTGCGACCTTGACGGATGCTGGCCTCTTGGGGGAATCTGTGCTCCACGTCAACGTTTCGCTCCTTCAAGATGCCGACGCAGTCGCAGGTGACCATCATGTCCTTCGTGGGGTCCATGTCCACCTCGATCACTATCGTACCATCGATTTTACGCTCGATGCAAGGGGTTGAGTTCTTGCCGCTCACGCGACAAGCTTGGTAGAACATGTGCGGCGCGACACGGCCTAGATCCGTGCCGATGAAAACTTGTAGAGTCGCCGGTTTGTCGTAACCGACTAGGCGCACGATCGGGAATCCGTTCCCGGTGCGGTCCTTCACCGCTCCTCTCGAGCCCTCCGTTTGGTAGCGAGCCCGGTGCTGCTGCTCCGGCTGGCAGATGATCTGCAGTTGCACTTTTCCGTCCGAGGAAGCGCTGCCTGCTCGTTAGAGAAAATCGCTTTTGTTAGAAACAATGCACTTCGCGAGCAATTGCCTGCGATCATTCATGACTGTACGCTAACTAAACGGAGACGCAGAAGCAAGAGACGCGAGAGAGACCTTACATTGGACTGGTTTTAAGAAACTTAAGAACTGTTCCCTGACATCAATATCCATTTGAATGCAATTGAGCGTGACCTAGTTTATGCTAGCTACCGCGACAGTATTCGATCAACGAGAGAAGTAACTTCAAGGAATAGAAGGAACGTCGATACCATGGAAGGGTGGTCTCTCCAAGTTTGTTCACTGTCGAATTGGACCAATTAAATTCGACCTAGATATCGTTCGACATGCTGGCAATGGTACTGATAAAGCGGAATAGTCTTCTCTGGTAATATAAACTTAAGCAAAAGCAACGAGGTGAACAATTTCGCCGGAAACAGATTTATCTCTCGGCGCTACAATACATGCAAAAATACAACCGCGCGAGCCGGAGGTTATCAGTTTGCATGATCCTGTAGCAGTCGGTTAAAATCTGTTGCCTCGATCCCGAGGCAAACAAGTGAATCTCCATGTAAATTCCCGGTGCCGGCATATCTAACGACGCAATACCTCTCGCAGGAGGAACGGAGACTAAACGATGCATGCAATATGTTTCGAACCACCGAAGTGCGCACCAACCCTAATTTCTTTTCGTAAGGGTTGAAATTGAGACTTGGAAGGTCAGTCCTTGGGGTCACAGATTTTGTTGAAACTTTATATACGCTTATAAATTCGCTTATAAATTACGCTCACTCTTCTGTTCGCGTAATGCTTACCTACAAGCTTATTTTTATAATTAATCTTACAATAAATACAACTATTTTATAACAATATTATTTCGATAGCGTACATTACCAACTCCTACAATTTCTAAAATTCCTAAAATTCGTGTAAACTGTACAAAGGGGGCGAGTTCGCAAAGCCTAAAGCTGCAATCAGATCCACAAGTATACACAGAGCAGTCAAACCAAGGAGGCCGTAAGGGGTACCGAAAGCAGTGGCTTCTACCCCTGACAGAAAATATTCGAGTGAATGCTCTTTTGGCAGGGGTGTAGCGTACACGACATCAGCAACTGGATCGTGGACAGGGTGAGCATATTCAGAGTCACACGTACACAACTGAGAGGTGAGGGTGAGTGGACCTTGGTGCGCAGGGGGCGGCCTCTTGGCGAGTACTCCCATGCCGGGTCTGGATCTGGGCACGTCGACGACTCGTCCGGAACCGGTCCCGTTCCTGTTAGCGGAGATCGTGGCGAGTCCTATGCTCCCGTTCGCCGTGGTTCTGCTTCCGGTCTTGGTCTCCGGGCTGGTGGCGTGCGCCACCTCCGGGAACGCGAAGTTCGCGTCCTCGGACTCGAGCTTGATGTCCATCTTCCTCCTCTTCGAGTCCTCCTCGCCGGCGCCGTTCCAAGCCTGTTAAGCAACCAGAGAAAAAGAGTGATTGATAGCGTGTTTGTGCGTGCGTCTGTGTCTGCGCGGCCAGTGGTTGCCGGCTTAATTTAACGAATCAGAACACCCGTCGTCGTCGGCCGGGTTCAACTACCGTTAGAGACCGGTCGGTGCGCGTCGTCGACGTCGACGACGGCACGGCGGCGGCAAATCAACGCCGCCGATCCCGACGCGACGCGTGATCGCATTAGATACACACTTGCACATGCACATCGGGACACAATGGCGTAACCGACTGGGGGATGGAAGCTTCTGGGGCTTCGGGAATGTTCTCTTGGGAAACGTTTTCGGGGATGGAGGCTCGACTCCGTTACCAAGCGAGGAAATGGTGCCACGTTTCGAGATAGCAGCGACTTTCGAGGGGTTTTCGGGGCTCGGTCGACGATCACTATTTGGCTCCGAAAATAACCTTTCCACACCATTATAAATATACCGATACAATTAAGAAGAACCATGGAAATGTCTTGACCATTATAAGGTACAGTGGTGGACAAAAGTTGTGTCACTTTACCATTTCTCTTAAAAGAAGAAAATATATAACTCCACGTATTACACACTACCTACAGAATGCTTCGATTTTATGTTAATGTTATACTAAAGAACAAATTCAATTGGAATGAGGGATGAGAATCAATTATCTCCCAGCGTTAAGCCGACAAAACTTCCTTCCTTTCAGGTCGGTTTTCGGCCAAGGAAATAAAAAGAGCGATACTCGAAAAACAGTCGATGCATCGAAAGGTGTCGCTGCTAACGAGACTATTTGTCGCGGAGATCGAGCCAACGGACGCTGACAGAAGACACGAGAATACTTTGGGTCAATACCAAGTATTTAAATAGTCCCCGAATTGAACACCGTCGATGCGTCGCGAACACGGCGGCTATCGATTGTTCGATTGCAATCCAGGCTGCATAATGCCTACTCGTTCGGTCAGCGAGTTACTCGGATGTTACACAACGGGATGGAATTATCGGCGCATGCATCGATATGAAGCGAACGCGCTATGAAAAGTCACTCTATTCGCGCGAATACCCCGTTTACGATAGTTTCGACGCGATTTCGACAGGTCGTTGGCTTTCTAACGCGTTAGCGAGTCGCGAACGAGTTTTTCAGATCGTGAACGTGCAGGTAGATACCGGGATAACGCGAAGGATACAATTTCACAACGGCGAGGCTGATAGAACATTATATTTATTGAGAGAGAAGGGTAAAAGATAGATTGAAAATTTGGATGAAGGCGGGGGCAGGAGGGTGGTTGGTAAAAATGATAGATGATAGATCGACCAGAGTTTAGTAAGGGTGACCTACCCTTCGGCCATGCATTTTTCATTTTAGAATTTCTGAAATTTCGTAATTTCTTTTTTACAGCGATCGCAATTTTGTTAAAAATTTCTTAATTTTCGGCTAGAATAAAAATGCCACGGAGTCTAAATAAATTCAGTGTCTTTATGAACCGAGTAGGTTTGGTGTTGAAGAAATGAAGTTCTAATACTTCCGTATCGCGAATTCGGGGTTCTGCTCAACGCAACAACCAGGTGAGAGAAGAGTGCTACACTCGAGGGCGTCGAGAAGAAGGTCTGAGATCGGCGAAAATTTACGAACGTTTGCAGTGGTGAGATGTTGCTGACGTTCCTCGAAGCCAAGCCCGGAATCGTTCGAGTTATCGCAAACGTCCTGTGCCGAGCTGGCTCTTGGCACGTGGTCATCCGAGTTTCGTAAGGATCCCAAGGGTATCCTGGGTGGCTGCTGCTGTTGCTGTTGCTGTTGCTGCTGACGCTGCTGATGGCTGATCCTTCGGCTGGCGGAGTGCGCGCGGTTGCTCGACGTGACGGTGCTCCTTTGAACCGATCCTGTCACCGATGATGATCTACCTCCTGCATTGTTACCTGAAACATACGTTTACATTCATCGAAGATTGGGGTAGAACGATCTGCAGCAGCGGAAATTGTAGAGACATTGAAATAGCAGAAGACCCGAGAGACCGAAGTCCGATGCTGAATACCGATCGAAGGAAGAGCGGAAATTAAACTAATCCGTCTCGATTGGCTGCTAATTGACAGGCCAATGGTCCAAGAATAATTGCGTCGGTAATTAATTTAATAAACCCAGAGAGTTTAGCGATCGATACGTTATCTTTTAAACGGGAACACGGAAATACTTTCTTCTTAAATACAGCAGACGCTCGAGCAAGACGGAAGCTCGATGCCGACTTATTAACACTTTGCCGGCCGCTGTCACGCTGCCGTGACTTTTGCTCGCCAACGGTTACCGGCCGGCGTCACGTACGCGTGACATCGGCTCAGCGCAGCGTCGATATTTCCACTATGCTTGTAAGTGCCCTAATATTTTTGAGTTTAGGATTTTTAGGCTAACAGCTGGTATGCGATTTAGACGTAAATTAATTTTCCTGCCGACAGAACGCATACTTTATTGCTTAACTTTAGGATTCGCTTCTCTCGGTCTCAGTAGTTCGCCGGTGTAAAGGCGATGCGAGAAATGAGCGGCCGGCAAAGTGTTAACCTGCCATAATGTCTCTCGATTTTGTTGATAATCTTTTTTAAGTGTCTCCTGTATTTGTAAACAACTGTTGTATTCGGTCAATTGATGTAAAAGCTCGTTTTCCGAATGACGCAAGCTGTTACACGCTCGACGGCGATGATCGCATAATCTCCCCCACGAAATCCGTTCAAGTGGACCGCGTTTAATGGCCCTAACAAGGGGCGCCCTACACAAATCGGTGGACCACCGGGACCATTCTCCGTGGGTCAAGTGATCCCAGCCCGGAGCGAATCGACAACAGCAATTCCTGGACGCGGCTCGATATTATTCGCGACCGGGAACAATAGGCCGTGGAGGAGTTAATTGGGACAATGGCTCGGCGTTCGCCGAAGTTCAAGGCTAATTATTGCAAAAAGGAGTTTACGCTCGCCGCGGTGCACATACATTACGATCATTTATTCTGCAATCTGAATAACAAATTTAATGTTCCAGACGCGGGTCCAGACAGGACACAGACACGGTTCACGCATTTGTTTTCGGACATTTGTCTTCGGATATTTGTTTTCGGACGTTTCTCCGAAGACGCATGCGCTTTGGAAATTTGTTTCCATAGATTTTTCTTCAGATACTCGTATTCGGCTATTTGCCTTCGGGTATTTGTTATCGCGCAGATGTTATCTTCAGATATTTGCGTAGCTGCAAGGCGAAACGCCGCGTGTCACAATTCCAAATTTCCATTACTAGACCGTGGACGTTTGTGCAAAATAATAATTTTCTAAGACGATACCGGGAAACAGAAATGACATGAAAATTAATTTAAATTATTTTTATTATTTATCCAACCCCTTTCGCGTATTTATAATCTTATATTATAGGCTACTCGTTTCTACCATTTTCTCTTCCTGTAAACTTTGTTGAACAACCTAACAATTGTCTTTCTATAATATGTATAAACAAGTTTTATTTCTCGTATAACAAATAAATAAATAAAAATGCATCTGGCAGAAAAAATACTGCCGGCGAGCAGGCAGAATAACAGAATTCGGAGAACGGCGCCTCTCGAGTCGGAGTTCAAGGCTGGAGAAGGAGCCGTTCGCATAACCGCGACGAAGACGATCCGGGCCGTGGGTCATCGGGGGAGAGGCTCGTAGATATCGTTTTTCAGCAGTCGGCGTCGCAAAGGACTCGTTAGTAGCCGTCGCGAGCGAATCGGGGAAGGATCGATAACACGGGGACAGCGTCGCAGCGCCGATTTCCGCGGCGTCTGCGGGCCGACGTGGAGGAAGAAGACCGATTGAAATAGACGGAGCTGGTTGTCGCGAGCGATTTTTAGTCGACCAATCATGATTTTCGTTTTTCCGCCGGGTATATCGAGGCGGTCGAGACATCGAGCCGTACAAAGTCCGATCGACGATCGACGGTCCCTGCGCAGCTGGAGTAAAAAGCGGCCGGTTTATCTCGCGGCGATTAACGAGGCGCCGAATGGACAAACGGAGCGGATTGTGCGCGTCGCCTCTTCGTTTTCACTGTTTTCCACATCTGAATACAGTGACGCGAGTAATTGCAGACCGAAAGTAACTTTTATATTGTTACCGATATCCGAACCAAAACTTCGTAACCTAAAAGGAAGCATACGACACGTATATACATCTATACATATATATATACATAAATATGACACTTTAAGTCTTCTTTCAAATATACAAATCAAGCTAAAAGAGGTGCAGCAATGACTGTAAACCCAAAATAATTTCTACATTTTGATTGATATTTAACACGTTCGTCGTCAACAATCGACCGCCAAAATGTTCACAAAATCAAAACAACTTAATGAATTAAAGCAAAACTAGAAAGCTGAAATTGATCATAGGGGATGGAATCAGAACTCTTTCGCATGAGAAACATCCTAGTCAAATTCAGTTTGTTCGGATATATTATAATGAAAATGAATTTTCAAAATTGATTAAAAACTAGCGTCACCCATATTTGGGTGAAATGGCGCTGAACGTGTTAAACAAAAACCAAAACTGTATATTTCTATTTTGTGTTATTTCCAATGTAAAAATATTCATGTCGAGAATATTTAAAAATATAACATGTCGAGAATATTTAAAAATATAACATGTCGAGATTCGGGGGATCCGAGCAGTGTTTCTCCCGCGAGAAGAGTGCGCGGGAACGTGGAGCGATTTTTGCAGGTATTTTTGCGAGGAGAACGTTGTTATCGGACGTTTGTTTTGTTGATCGATGCGGTACGAGGTTCTCGGTAGAGCTGCGCACGTGAACATTTTAGAAGTCGATGGTTAAACTGATTTCTCAATACGCGGGCTTCCCTGAAACGGTCTCAGGTGTGCCGTGCGAGTTAGTGCTGCACCGAATGCATTTCGGTGCTCGGGGGAAGCTCGGCCGGGACGTCCTCCGAATTAACAGGCTACCGATAACCAGAATCTTCGGGTTCGTGTGGCGATTACATAATCCGGCGTCGCCCGCTTTCGTTGGCGTCTTGAAATTAATCGATCTCTACCGACTTCCGACGAACGATTCACCCCCGTTTGACAATTCGGCGATTCGTCGGAATTGGATTTTGCCAATTTCTCCAGATACATCGCCACGATTTCGGGTGGTTTCTGTGGATATCAACCCTTAGCCGACGGGAAATTATTCCAGGCTTAAACGCAGCTATTTTTATATCTTTTTATCATTATATTAGATTTTTAAATATTATTTAACGAAAATTCATTGGTATATTAGACAGTTGGCAATGAGATTTTGCGGTTCCATTGAATTTCGCCGCGTTGGACCGTCGGGGGGTTAAATATTTGTTACCCATCGGAGATCGTTTCCGGGGTAGCGAAATCTAGGGAACGGGGACAAAGGAGATCCGTGCGATCGTTACGGAACGAGTGACACGCGAAGTTGCGAAACAATTTTTCCCAGGGTCCGCGATTCTGAAAAGGGGCGGCAGGACTGAATAGGTGGCACGCCGTCGGAATGTCGGCGCGCCGGTCGCACCTGGCGGCGCTAAAAAATTCATCCGGCACGGGGTAATTAAATTCTGCGTCAGCGATCCGAGACAGAAGAAGCGGGATAACGAGACGAGGTAACCACGAGGTGACGACAGACGAGGTCGGAAACGACGAAGATCGTCGCAAACATGGGTCGTTGACATCGTCCCGTGATTTTCCTCGACGACCACATAGATGCACCCTGTGCACGTGTGTGCACGAGCCCATTACGTCGGCCTGCCCACCCCCTATTGCTCGCGCAGCGAGGGGCGAAGGGGCTGAACCCCCTCCCACGCACCACCAGTTGCATTCGCGATTGCAACTTCAACCCCACGCAATTATCCCATCCAGTAGTCGAGCTTCTATAGATAGATCGATATTGCTCTCTCTTCCTCTACCTCTCTTTCCCACTCTTTCCCGCCCTCCCCGCTCTCCGGCGCACTTTCATCCCCTCTTCCGCAACTCCCTCTTGCTTCTCGATCCTTTCGCTTCTGCGTTTCGCAGCAATCCCCCGGCAAAAACTACCGTTCGTTTCTCAATCGAGGATTTTTCGAAATCTTGGCGATACTTCCCATCGAGAGCCGATCGATTTTATGGCGCGTATATGAAATTGGAGAATGCTAATGAATTGTTAACACCGGGAAGAATTTTAACGAGACTGCAGAAATTGACGATTTATTCTTGAACTGATCACGACAGCCAGGGTTTTATTGCTCGCATTTTGCTCTAGTGCTTGGAATATCATGGAGAAAATAAAAAAAGAGAAAATAAAATGAAAATACTTGGTGATCCAATTAGCAATTAAAGCGCGTGAGAATTTAAAAAAAATAAATGCTATGCAGGATTGAATGCATGATAATGCATTCGTGTAATTTTGCACCACAATGACAATGAACGATATGGCGTCCGCGAACGTGTTAAAGTAAATTATTGGTCTCGATTTTAAACGCTGCTTACTTAAGCCATATCTATATCCCCAATGTGGCAGGCAACTCGCGTCACCGACAGGTGAATTCGTTCAAAGTAAATTGACAATTATACTATTTTCTCACACGTGGTTACTAAACCTAACGAGTCGGTTAAAACGACTGGTTCCATTCTGTCTATTTTGAGGTCGCTGAAAATGTAAAGACTCTTTTATAGAAAATCGCCGACTCATTTCGTTAATCTAAGAAAATGCAGCGTTTTTATTGTTATAAGGCAGCGTTAGTTACGTTCAGGATCCAGCAGATATAGTATTAAAAGGTAATCGCGAATTAGACAAGTATTGTCCAGTGAAACGACTTAGAGATTACAATCACATCTTGCGATAGTAGCTTCTTACACGTGATTACCAAGAGATATTTACACAGATTTATCCCCTAGATTAGCCCCAAAATTCGCGTCAATTGATTACGGAACACGCACGCGCGCTGAATCCCACACACGGAATCAGCAATTTAATATCAAAGTCCGGCAACTATCTAAATCGGATCGAAAAAGAGAAAAGCGAGCAATAGCGAAGCAGACTCTTTTTACTTCCAGCAGGTCGCGCGTAAAAATAAACAGACAGGGATTCGAAGGTTGATTATGCTGCGTCGGCTCGAGCTACTGTCCCTCCGCGACGAGATTCCAGACGAAGAACCCTTAAAAATACGATGCAATGTTTCTAGGGATGCACGACGAAATTAGATGAAAAGACGTGGCCGGATATCGCTCGGAGGAATGACAACCCTTAGCGAAAATATTGCATGCGAGACGAGACGTTGGAAACCAGCCCCAAGGGGATCGAGAGGATCCCGATGCCAGGCGGTGAGGTACGAAACGTCGCGCCGACAATGAAGATAATAAGCACGAGATAATGATCGACTCGAAAAATCGCGACGCCGCTGTCGAAATAAATTTCGCTCGGTCCGCTGCTAACCGGGCGGCAAACAATATTCCACCCCCGTTCTCCTCGACACGATTCTATTATTAACCCCTCCGGATGTGTGAAGACGATTTTCATTGTTCCCTTGACCAACTTTATTCCTCTGGAATTCTACAAGGATCCGGGCTGTAAGAAAATTGGAATTAGGACGTTGAATCCGAGGATCAACCCCTTTGTGCAACCCCCTCTTCGTGCGATTATGCTGTGCGTAAATTTGCGGTAAACGAGGGACTGTCAACTGAAAGAAATGCTAAGTACGTTTATAATTTATTTTCGCTGTAAGACAATTTAAAAATAAATCTTATTTCTCCAATAATTAAGCTTAATTTTTATTATTATTATTTTATTAATCTTAATCTTAATTTTCCATAAATGCATAAAATCCACAGCCCGGCAATTACTTTTGAAAAATTAAAAAATTGTACAATACAAACGACGAGAGTTTAAAGAATTACTCGAGAATTATTCGAAATTATTATTTCGAAAAGAGAGGCGAACCCTTAAATATTTTTCCATCGCTTCATAGCGCAAAAGTCAATCGACCGGAAGCATTTAATTATATTTCCAAAGATGCATCCCGAGGTTAGGTTGCACGCGTGGGAGCAGTCCGAAGGATCCGACAATTTGCAAGCTCGGTCTGCAGAATGCGAAATAATTGTTGGAGGGTAAGAGCTCTTTCTCCCTTCTTCAGGAATTAGGCCTCCCTCGGTCTCTCCTACGCCGTGTATTTACGTCTCCACGGTTCGTCCTCGAACTGGTGGAGGCTCCGTGCATTTGCGAGTGTACTCCCGATAACAGGATCGATAAACATCGTTACTATTACACTGTAAACAGAGCGTCGGGCCACGCGCTAACTACGACGCCTCTCGAGTCTCAAGGATATTGTTACCTGCACCGACGATCGATTCTCTCGATCCTTATCGCGTACGATCAGCGCCGGAAGTAAGGCCTCCCCTCTCTCTCTCTCTCTCCTTTCGACTATCGCCGGAGAATCGTCGATGATCGTTCGATGCTAAATTCATCCGAAACACGGCAAACCATTTGTCTCCCCCCGAATTAGACACGAAAATAAGGGATGAAAATGGGGGCTGGAAATACTTCGGAAAATTTATGCATTCATAGTATTCGTGAATTTGCGCGAGAATAGTATTTCCCAATTTAATTTCCGACTTCGTTTCTCCCGGCAATTTAATTTCCAATTTCGTTTCTCCTGTCAACTTAATTTCCAATTTCGTTTCTCCTGTCAATTGAATTTTCTACTCGCGAAAATTCTTAAAATTTTTAAATATTTCTCTACAGTTCGTGGACGACCGGACCCCGCTTACCCAACCGACACGATTTCGAGAAAAAAGAATCGACTCTCGGTTGATAATACATCGTTTTCTATCTGGCCGCGTTACCTAACTAGAGATTTATAGTTTCGAGTGGTCTCTGAACCGACCGAATCTTATCTGGCTCGGCTTCGATGATCATCACAGATCAACTGCTGGCTAATGAATATTCGGTACATTCTGTTGCTTCATCGATTCGAAGGATCGAGTGTCCTATGGACCGGCGAGACTCCGAGGAGATCGAAGAAGAATGCTTATCTAGCCTAACGTCCCTGATTAGATGGCAACAGGACCTTTGACCTTACAGAGTCCCATAGTTTCTACTGTCCGAGAAGGTTCTGGACGAACGCTGAACCAATTACAGTCCGTCACGAATTTTATTAAAGTTTAATTATTAAACTGTGCTAGATATTAGCAAATAGCGAAGAAGAGGCTCCTCTATTACGCTTACAACACGGACCCGCTTCATGGACAGTCTAAGCGAGAATTTCGGACGATGTCGAAGGCAAAGATGGCTCGAAACGAATTTCTTCGTCGATGCGAAATTTCTAAAACACGGAGAACGGTACGACCGATGTTCGCACAGTGACTTCGAAGTGGCAAACCTAACCGGATGGCAGCGATGTTGTTTCTGGACTCAGCCCCGGCTTAGCCGACCTAATTCCAAGTCAAATAACCGAGCATTAGGGTGTTGCCACACGCGCAACAGATAGAAAGATAACAGTGGGAGCCTCGTTAGTCTCGGTAGGCGTCCGAAACTCAGTATCTCGAATAAGCCGGGACAGGTAAGACCATGAGTTATTCTATCATTTAGACGTCCTAACCCCTTACCGCTGACATTACCATTCGGTAGTTTCTTATCGTCCGCATTCCAATACTTTCACTGGCGTCTTCGCTGACTCGGCTTCCTACCGTCGCCGATTTCACTCTTCTACTCTCGTTGGGCCTCTGACCGCTGTCATCGAGCCGCTGCCATTTTCCTATAGGCGAACCGAAACCAAAAAGAGTCTTCGAAAAGAGATCGGCCTGGAGACAGAGACGGATCGCGACACCACGTTGACAGCCCGTCGACTTAATGACGATAGCCTTCTCCGGAGGCCGTGATAAGACCGTGAAATGCGCGAGGGCACGTTTCTATAGACAACAGCGGGACAGGAAAGAAAAACGCGGACTAGAAAGCTCGGGCAGATAAACCGCGTCGGTATCGTCGGCACTCGAGACATCGATAACGGGGACAGTGATTTCGATAACGCGGACGCTTCTTCGGAGTCAAATTTTAATACTGTGCCGCGTAGCTGGTAGTGTGATACGTCGCCAGAGAATGGAGAAATTGCAGGGAAGATAGCTGAACGCTTCTGGACAATAGCGTTCATCTAACAGTCGATATTGTTTCTATTTAGTTAAAATTTATATCAAGTTAACAACGATGCGTTGCGTTTTAAGTTTTCGAGCTGCCATTTTGACGCAGTCGCATTACGTTGAAATTGATTCGTTGTTCGCTAATCTTGTGCAAGGTATAGGTTTTGATGCATTCGTTGCAAATTATTAGAAGGAGGTTTATTTTTATTTTATTTCTCTTGCTTACATCTTGCCAAATTTTTTCTTTGATGAAAATTTTCACCGATGAAAACGCGCCCGATTTGATGCATTTTCCGGCGTATCCCCGCTTAATTTGCTGATTCGACAAATCCGCCGACGAAGTGCCACGGTTTAGTTTGCTAATGAAGTACCAATGTTTAATTTGCTGACGAAGTTCAGTTTGCTAACGAAGCACCAATGTTTACTTCGCAAATTTGATGCATCCACCGACGAAGCCATCACATTAAACACATTAAACTAAAAGCAATTCTTCAAGTTCAACGAGGAAAATTTTTGGAAAATCGGCGTTTTTGTCTCCACAGCGAAATCTTGGATCGCCGGCATCGCCGAAACAATGGCGACCGCACAGTATAGAATCGCGTCGGATTCTGCTCGACCTCGTCGGCCAGCGCGGAGATCCAGCGTGGTAAAACAGATTCTCGGACGAGTAAAAAGCGTTGAATCCAGTTCTTCTCTTACGTTAGTTACGAAACCGCCGTTGCGGCTCGCCTTTTTCCCGGCGTTTTGCCAAGATCCGAGGCCCGAGATAGATTTCGCGGCGATTCAGGTATCGATATCGTTGCGTACACAGTAGCCGGCGATATTAACCGGCAGATAAACGATCGATAATGATAACCTCCGACCTCGGTAACCGTGGATCACGGACGTCGCGTCTCGGCGCGGCCCGATCGCGGCCCGACCGCGGCGGCGACCTCGGGAGCACGTTCCCGCGAGCACGACGACGCGAGAGACGAACATTTCAGTAAATAAATATTTAACTGTTTATCAAGGGGACCTTATCGGGGCTTCTGCCGGGCCCGGCCGGCTCTACGGTAGCGTTCTACCAATTATCGGGCGGTCTAGAATTGACAGTGTGAGTCAACACTCGGTTTTTAATCAGATCTATTACGCTCCGCGCGCGTAGAATGCTCGTCGACGGGCCGTCGATTGTTGTTTACGTAATCGCGGTAGAAACAAACCGGCTATGCCTCGTTATCGGCGATTCCGAGTCGTTCGTTGTCGGGAAGCCTCGTCTCGTCGCGAAACCGAGTCTGATAAAACCAGTCGACCGTCTTGGCATTCCGGAGCGGCGAGACGTGAAATTTTTATTAAAATCATACCGGAATTATGAAATCCTCGACCGACAAAAAACTTGTAAAGAACTTTGTTTGTCTTATATATTATCCACTATCCTTCTACTCGCAGGATTTGAAACGGCGAAGCTGCAGCTCGACTGCAGATTTTCTGCATTTTCGAGGGAAATCACGAGACAGCGAACGCATCAATATGGAAGAAGTTTCTACTTGAAATGGAAAATCATACTGCGAGCATTATGATCCCACAGGAAACTCGAAACGAATACGGAATTATTTCTAAAAACGAAATCATAGTACGAGAGATTATTATACGTGTTTGACTGTCTTGACAAGTATACTCGTAACAGAAAATCTTGCCATTTCTTCGTGATGAGTATGCTTTGATATTCTCGATTAAATTATATATTTTATAAAAGTCTAATATTATTGTTAATATTATTATTAATAATATAAGTCAAATAATTACAGCAACTCCGACGCTTTTCGAAGAGACAAAAGAGCTAACTGGTTAAAGATGAGTAGTTCACTTGATCCTCTAATTTATAAAAGTAATATAATTTATAAAAGTAATTATAAATTCATCACGAAGCGAACGTCTCGTTTAACATTCTCCATCCAACGACTCTAATCTAAAACTACTCGAGTACCCTTTCCATCGAAAACGGCTCCGATATCGAGGCACCCATCGAATAAATTACTGTATTAATCGCGAGCCTCGATCTAAGGAATTAAAAATATGGCAGATGCGATCAGTAAAGGCTTCGAACAGGGAATTGAGCATACGATGGACCATTTGACACAGTTTCTCAGTCGGACGTGGAGCCCGCAGATTTCTGGCGAACGTAGATCGCGGGTGGCGGGTGTCTCGATCCTCGCCGCGGCAGATCCGCCTGTTTGCGAAAGGAGAGATGCTCGCCGGTATCTAGAGAATCTTTCTGTCTTTCGGTGTTTCATAACGCGATCGTCCCTCGCGATAGAATCTGTCGGCGCGGCAGTCCGCGAGCGCACGTGTTCCGAACATGTGCTTCGACGGGCTCGCGCGAACCCGACGCGTGAACCGGCGCTCATTAATAATGCACATGTACACATAGTTGAGTAATATATACGGCTCGCTAGTACGCTCGGCTAACAGTACAGTTGATTCAACTGGCGACGCGACCGGAATCCGATTAGAGTAGAAAGAGAGAGCTTGCTGAACGAGCGACGATGCTCTTCGGAAGAGGGGACGCGCTGGAACTGGACGCCATGTTAGTCCCATTCATACAGAATCGGCGATGATCTTGTCTCTCGGAGACTTTCGCGAGGATTGTCGCGAATTGGACAAGGGAAACATGAAATACGGAGAAAATTGAGTTACAGTCGGTCGCTGAGGAGACACTGTGAACATTCGGAGAGGTTGCTGTAGCTGAACGCGATCTTCGTTTCGTATAATAATTTCGAATAATTTAACACGATGCTATTGTCTCTTTAAAATATTTGAACGAAGATATTGAACAATGATAAGATATTAACAGTGTAGAACCGATGTTCATACTGAGCGAAGACTTCGATGCCTCTCGCCTCGAGATTTAGGTCATCCGGTAGCTGAAGTGGCTGTAGAGTTTGCAATAGAAATTCATCGAGAAGTTTGCTTTCGGAAGAAAGACACGACACTCGTAACGAGCACGTTCATGAACAATAGAAAGTTAATCATTTACCCCTTCAATAGCCAAAAAATTCGTGATAAATCAGATATTACTCGACTTTATACTCTTTTGCTAGCGGAATGTTTTAACCAAGCAGACTATTTTCTTAATAACTAACTAGATTATTACCAAAATAATCGAACAGATTATTTTCGAAATAATCGAGCAGATTATTTTCGAAATAAATGTCTTACATGTCCCACGAGGTTTCAAAGTTGCTAGAAAACAGGTAATCGCTGCGTGGACGCGTCTCCGAGAGACCGGCGCGATTCCAGGCAGTCTCGCGAAGAATGCAAGCAATGCGTGAGAAGTCCATCTGCGACGATACATCACGCTCGGTTTCCCGGGGAAAACAGTAGCTCACCTAGATTCCCGGAAGCGTTTAACCGTCGAGGAAGACCAGGGAAACGCAGAAACTCGGGCGATCGCGTTTTCCATATCGGCTGATGGAAGGCATCGGGAGCCGCGGTTTCCGTGGCCTGCATTGCTACGCTTAGGCACGTGAACAAAAATTACTAATTTCCAAGTACTTCTCGGAACGGCTTCACGGTCGCATAATTGAATTCTTGATATCGATCAGCCGGCTAATTCTGCCCGTTTGAGCTCATTTGAGGACTGGCGGTCGGTGTTCTATGCTCTCATCGTTTCCCATACTCGTCGCGTTGGTTTCCAGCTCGGCGAATATCCAGTTGCGAACATACATGTCATCGTTTTACTTTGGGGACGCTTGCGAAGCTGGTCGGTCGAGTTGTCTCACGAAAATATAGTAATTCACTTGCTCGCCCGGGGTTCGTAAAACATTATGGCGCGGTATAAAATAGCTAATGAATGGCCGGTCTCGATGGAAGGGTCGATGAAACGGTCCCCGACCTGGACAACAGTTTCAGGAGCGTCCTCAGAGCCTCCCGGATCGTAAATGACGCAGCGGCGGCGCCGATGGACGATAATTTGCCACAATTCGACCGCCGAGTCACCTCGAGGCGAGAAAAAGGATCGAAGGATCTGCGATCGGGATAGCGAGCGAGAAACCGGTAGGTGTGTTAATTAACCGACGCGTGAAAATCGCGAGAAAAAGAAAGGAGTGCTAGCGAACGTGAAAAAAAGGTTTCGAAGGCGGAGAAACGCGTTTCAATTTATCGGGGGTGTGCTAATGGTATGGGAACGGAGAATATGCGCGATTGCAAAAAAGAAAAACGTGGATGTCGACGTCACTGGCGGCGTAATCGTGGCGGCGACATTGAATTTTAAGAGTCGAAACAGTTGTTTGGAATTTAACAACTGGCTGTCGAACCTTTTCGTAAGAAATTCGAGAGCATAAAATAAAATAAAAATTGCCTTTATTTGCTTTCTTAATTATTTTAATCGGCTGAAAATAATGCAACAGCGTTTTTAAATTTCTCAAATTATTTTTACTGTTTCGTATTCAATCATCTTTGTCACGAATAAATAATATATAATTATAGTTGCAACCTAGATCGGTTAAACATCGAATAAAGAGTGCGAGGTGCTACTTTTTTCGGGCAAACGTTTCGGGAATCTTCGGCTCGCCGAAAAAGTGGAAACAAGAAAGCCTCTTGCCCAACATTCTCCCGCCAAAACCTCTTCGAAACCAGCATAAGCTCGGTGTTGCGCAATCAAACATGGCGACGCATTCGCGTAGTTCCATAAACATCGAGCACGCGTCTAGAAAGAACTTTCTCTATAAAATTCGAGCAGAACCAGGCCAGAAGCCGATGAAAAATGGCCAACCTCCTTTTCCCAGTCGTAAAAAGTTCACTTTATTATCGTGCTCGAAAATGTATGCAAAACGCACACACGGTCGGCTATCGTCGAACGCGTTCCGGCTGTCATTACCTCGGTATCTCTGCTAAATTTAACGTTTTCCTTCAATTTTCTCAGTAACGAGGCAGGCCTGAATATTCAACGAAAGATAAGGTTATTGTTTCTTGATCTAGGCTACTATGATCTTTCCGAGTACAATTTCTTTCGCGCGATTAAACTTAAAATGCTCATGTTAAATCTTATTATTCTTTTATTTTCGAGTTAAAACATTTAACACGTCTTATACAACAAATGCAAGGTTAATTATAATACAGCAATTGGCCGCCCCACAGTAACCGGATCTACTACCCTATCGCGTCGGGGTAGCAGCTAGAATTTCTCTTCGACTTATAACGAGGCTCAAGCAGAAGAACGCAGAAGAATGCAGAAGAATGCAGAAAAATGCAAGCATCCAGAGGGTGGACTGTGATTTATTGCGACGGGGTGGCGAGGGAGGGATGAAAAAGGGAGCGGAGGGCATTGCGACGCGTCTCCGAAGGTTATCGCGAAACGAGTGCATCAATTTTCCGGGGCGCTAGGCGGAGCGACACGCGAGGATATTTCTAACAATAATATCGAACCGATGGATGAGGAAAATAACGTGAAAACGAATCGACCGCGTCCAAGATCTTCCGTAGGGACGGGGGTTGATCGATCGGCGCGGCGGCGTCGCGAGTGACATAAACTTCGGAGCGCGAAAGAAGAGAAATTATTGTGCACCGGCGAGAACACCGTGGATGCGCGTTTCCGTCGATATCGGCTGCCTTATTGACCGATGATTCACGAAGACAAATTGGCGCATTGTTCGGCCTGGACCTGGAACGCGTGGAGTAAAGGGCTAGTAAAAATCTCGTCGCGGTGGACATACCTTTTTATTCTGAACGCTTACTTCTCGGATTGATATTCGTCGGCACTCGAAAGCCCCTATAATTAACCCCTTGCCCTCGGAGGCAAAAATTGTTGCATCACGTCTAAAATAATTTTTGCGTTATCACTATACAAGAGCGACTAGAACGGCAAACGAACTCGGCAAAAGACATGATTTCTTTGGAAACACCCTGAGTCATTTCACTGATATACTAATTTTGTTCTCTGCAATTTATATCAGTTAAAAGGATCCAGTAGCCAGTAAATAAATAATAGTAATTATCCAATTTCTGAACATTTGACACGCGATTAAAAGACACTATTTCATATGCACAGTGTGCCAGGTCCTACGAAATGTTTTTACGAAATAAAAAGAAATTACGCTCGTAAGTAATCAGAGATCATATATCATGTCCAATGATTATTCAACGTTTCTCATCCTTGCGCGCGTCATCGGGATATCTAAGGAATCCTCTGTTTTATTCTGCAAACCATCGCACAACATATGTGTCTCAAAATTGTATAAATAGAATGATTAATCGCGCGAGCTCCGTACACGCGAACACGAGTATAATTGAACAGACCTCAAGAAGTCTAAAACAATCGTTGCAGTATAATCTGCAATGATCGTTTTTACTAACCTTAGCAAGCGATAATATTTTCTTTCGTATTCCTTGCGTCTTCTTCCACGAATAAACTGACAAACAAATAAAATGGAGACACTGTATGCCAGGGAAACGATTTTGGATCTGGGGTTGAAACGTCTTCGAGTGTGAAGGGTTAAGATAGCTCGGCCGCCGTAGACAGAGGATACTCCCTCGGTTATTACATAATAATCGAAGGAGAGAGTGCCAGCTGTACGGTATAAAAACAAAACAGAATCGCAATCGGCAGCAATTCGCGGAGATTATTGTATCGAACAAAAATGTGTTTACAATATTATCTTATCGGAACGACAAAAACACAGAACCCTGTCTCGTACTTTATCGACCATTGCGTGTCGGAATCGACTAATTTTGGAATCTGCGGCTAATCTTCGGTGAGGATCAACGAAAACGGTAACATCGAAATCGGTGGATCATGATTACCGTGTCGATAGGGCTCGGTCAGCGCGTGTCCGTTGCACCGGAGCTGCAGCAGCATGTGAAAGTGTTCATGGCCGGGGTGGTCCAAGGTACCGCTGCTGGTCCTCCTGAGTTCCTGCCGCTTCTTCTCAAGGTCGGGTGCCATTAGGTCTCAGAGGACCAATGGGCCCGCCGCGATCTCTCGGCGTTCGCCTCTCTCTTCCTCTCTCTCTCTCTCTCTTTTTATCTCTCTCCTCGACAGAAGCGATCTATCAGAGTCGATCGATCAGCGCGGGCTTTCACTTGGTCCCTTTATCCCATGATTCCAGTTCTCGATGATTTCCCGATGATTCCCCGATGGTCCCCGAAGGTCCCCGATGGTTCCCGATGGTCCACGTGTTCACGAACCTTGTCACATATTCCCCCACCGCCGCGAAAAACACACGAGGTCCTCTTTGCAGTGGGAACCGAGCCGAAAGAAGGGAACCGGTACTCGACCGGGTTCACTGGTACTCGAAGAGGATCGAGAGACAAGTCTTCGCGGGATAACACTGATCAGCACTAGCAGTCGATACCACCGACTAGCTTAGCTTGGCGACGATGCTGGATCGTGGGGACATACCGTCGAGAAACCACGTCACGCGATCTCAGCGAGTGTCAGCCGCGGACTGCCGTTCCTCGATCCGTCGTCGATCGGCCAACCCGGCATTGCTCTGAACACCGAGTAAATAAGCCCCCACCACGGTGCCACGCGACACGTTTATACGCTCCTTCATCCCCGACCGGCTCGGTTATGCCGAGGAAGAAGGTGACCAATCAGCTGCCGCTAATTACCGACCGGCTATCTGTCCTATCTACTGCTACTGTTCCCGGCGACGCGGTGCGACGCGCCACTTGGGATCTCGAGACCGTGGATCATGGTTTCCGGGGAACCGGGGCCGATCGTCCCTCTTGCTACATCCCTCGATCTCTCATTTTTCTTCTCATTTTTCCAGCATTTTTCTGCCATTTTTCCAGCATTTTTCTGCCATTTTTCTAGCATTTCTCTGTACATTATATATTCTCTCCAACTACCCCTATACTTGTGAACAAAGAGATATGATTATAAGTCCCTTGATAATCGATAACTATCTAACTAATCGATATCTAATCTAATTGTTTCACAATGCTAATTACTCAAACCGTGTTTACTGCACAATCGAAATAAAAAATCCACGTAGAAATCGCTGCTTTGTCTTCGAAGCCTGTTATCATTCTTTTCGAATTTGTTCACGACGCGTAATTCCGTTATAAAAAGATCTCCGTTCCATATCCTGTTTTAGATCGAAGCAAAAAAATTCTAGACTGCACGCTGATTAAAATCGTCGATCAGGAGAGCGAGATTTATTGTTCCAGTGAACGACGATAAAATGTAACGAAAACAATTGTTCCAGTATTTAAATAAGAAAATAGAAACGACGAGGCAGAGAGTCGCGTTGAAAATTTAGAACGGAATCTTCTGCATGCGCGACGTTGTTCGCTCTTGAAATTTATATAATATTTTTATTCGTCTGTTATCGATACTCGAGCAGCAGATTAATAGGTTCGCTGTCAGACGTCACGCGTAACGTGTGACGACCGTAATTTTATAATGTTCGTAACGAATATAATTATAATGTTGCACCGCGCGTGTTAGGTCAACTTGTAATGCATGCTATTATATGTGTTATATGTATAGAGTGCGGCTACTCTCGCGAGATAATTATTTTTCTTAGATTTTCTGAGAGGATCTCGCGGATTTACGGAGAAGATCGTTGCGAATTCGAGGATCGCTTTGCAATTTGAAATAGCAGAAATCTGAAAATAGCGGCGCGTTATTATTCGAGAAAGTGGGAACTTGATATTCGCTTTCTGTTGATTGCGGCGGACTGTCATTATCTTGCAAAAGAATTCACAGTTGCAACGCTCCGACAGGAAGCCTAATAGCGAGCGTGCGAAAATATGAATTGTCTGCTCGGCACGTGGAAATCATTGGAAACGTTTCGATCGCTGCAACGGTAAGGAAATAAGTGCGACGCGTGGAAATCGCGATCGAGTTTTATCTGAGAATAATTTGTCACCATAATGATCGCAATTTTGCAGTCTAATGATGCATACAAATGATTCGCGATATTTATAAAAAGGTTCAATTTTCTTCTACTTCTAATTAGCATCGTTTGATAAAAAACACTTGGCTCGGTGACACGGTGTAATAAGATTTGATCACTGTATTGCATATTTCGCTGGGGCACGCTAATCAGAGTTAATTCGATTCGCCGTTAATTGTCCAAATTTAACGAGAAAAATTATATCGGGTTATTCTGGTCCCGCATAGACCATTGATAAATAATAATTGATCAATAATAATTCGAAGATAAACAGTGCTCGATAACAATGCTCGGTAGAGTACAATCATCTGACAAAGTCAGTCTTACTGTACGAGTCACGTGGTGGGCAACGTGTTATCGTGTGATTGACATAGAGTAATACATTTCAGTAATTCGATTTCGTCAATTAATTACACTCGCCAAGCGTTTCTTATGTAATTAAGCGCTAGGAGGAAGATAATTCTACTGTAAAAATCGATTTCCTCGCGATTAATTTAGCTAAAGAAAAACTAAGTCTAAAAGCTTTCTTTATCGTCGATAAAATCCTCAGAGTGGCCAATAGCTGAGTAACGAATCACAGGTCCCTCTAACCATGAATAAAAATAGTAACCGTTTAAAATTCCGTTTAATTCCTCAAGTTAATACAATTTATACTACCATAATATTATACTAATACAACTTATACACTAATCCACAGTCCGTTAACAGAAACGAACACAGCGCCGAGAGAATACAGAAACTGTTTAATAAATTTGTTCAGTGGCACAATATCGTTTATATTGGCGTTACATAATAATTGCGAATTCTATTAATAGGCATCCGATAGATAAGCCGTTAAGTAACGCTCCGAATAAAATATAAAATAAGATAGCAGATAAATCAGCAAGGCCTACTAGCATCTTTATTTCCTTTTTCCGGCGAGTAATCTTTCGGTGGACAAATCGAACGAGAAAGATTTAGTTCCGCGATACCTAAGTCCATAGAGTCGCGCTAAATTGAATTGTCCGCACGCGCACGTTTCTTTGAAAATAAATCGTAACGCGAGGGGTTAATCAGGCGGGTCGGCACTCGTTATTGCGCCGTTCATTCAGAAATAACGATTGCCCACGCTCAGGCCTCGAAAACGAGAGAAATGCCTCGAATATCCGGCAAAGCCAGATCTCCACCGATGGCACCGGATCCCCAATGAGACGATGAAACGCGTTGGCGTTGTTTCCACGAGCGGTGCTCGCCGTTCTTCTTTTTGCCAACATTTGAATGGCCCTATGACCTTTGCGCAGCACGCATCGGCGCCTCGCAACGAGGCAACCGGCACCCACGATGCACGCGCGCCGGTAAGCCGATCCGAGACTTCGTCAAATGGGCCGAAAGCGATTCGTACCAGTTATTCGACATTTCACCATCGACGTCGTCTTTGGACACAGATGATTATCGGCCCGCCGAATTGATAGGCCGCCGGCGAGCATTCCGGAATTCCATTTTCGATCGTTTATCTCGGACAACGTGTGGCAGAAGGGAAACATCTCGCGGACAATCTCCGTCGTTAGAGCATTAATGACTCGAGCCCTCGTTACCAGCTGACGTCAACCGGTCTAGAAAGCTCGAGAGATCACGACGATAGAGGCGAGTGCATCACGCAGCCGGTCTTGCGGCGCTGAACCGCGGAAATTATGCGAGGTCAGGACCACCGACTCGATCGGCGTTATCTATTTGCTTAATTGCAAAAGCGATTCTGCTTTGCAGATTAATGACAAGCATTATAGAGCCCCCGGAGAGTGCAAGAACTGGGTTACGCAACCGCGATAACGAAACGAAGCGATCGAGGAAACGTCGAGGCAGGTGTGCCGATCGGTAATGGAAGGATCGATGGAGAATCCGATCGAGTATTCGACGGGATCGCGTCGGAAGGTAAGATGTCGCCGGGATCGGCATGTCGCGCTGTTGTACCGCGAACTCTTTCCTGCTTTATTTTTCGCGCTCGCCGATAACGAGATCGTGCTGCGAATTTAAAGACCGGGAGCTCGATTAATTAGCGTCGAAGGCCGACACTCGCGCTACCTAGCTCGCCGTGCTGGCCGCGAGCGTAACGCTCTTACATAAATTAACAACCGCGTTGTTTCGATTATTATGGATATTTACGATCCGGGCTCCCCCGGGCTCGCGGCCCCGATTGATCAAATTCGATTTCGAATGTAACTCGATGCCGGGCGCTTAGTAACGCGACACGCCGCCCGTGCGATTATGGCTCGTAATTCGCTCCGGGAATGCAAATGCCGCTTTTTTCCTGTAATTGTTGCACTCCTTTAGTGCCGGCGACCACACCAGGAAAGCGCGAGCGATCGATCGGCGCGGACGTAATTCGATTCGATTGTAAATTGTTTTTTGCCGGTTGCATTCATTTCTGAGACAATGTGCCGCTGAAACGTTCGACCGCTCGGATATTACTTATATGCCGAGTCACAGAAATTCGTAATCGCCTTCGCTGGAAGAATGCATCAGGTGATGCTAGACGAGATGAAACGAAATAGAAACGTGGATGATTCTCGTTCGTTGGATTCTGGGAATTTCTGCGCAACGATTCTTAGCGAGCTGATGTATGTGGTTGTTCGTCAATGTTAATGTTAATAATCGTTGATAAAAGAGCCATAGAAAGCAGAAATGGTCAACGTTAAAACAGTTAATCCATGGATAGAGGATCGAAAGTTTAGTAAAATGAATATAAAAAAAGTCGTAATGCAATTTACTGCATTATGAATTTATAATATTAATATAAGGGTAACAAAAAGAATTTCTCTCGACTGTTTAATTGTTTATTCGTTGCCCACTCGTTCCTGTCTTATGCATCGATTCTCCTCGAAACTTTTCGACGCTACGTAACGAAGATTTTAGGCGTGTAACTATCGATTGCAACGAGGAGGAACGATGCTGGTCGAGGGTAAAAATAGAAAAAATTGTTGGGCGACGATATTTGCTACTTTCCGCGCTATATTTCCACTTAATTTGACACGTTAACGACGGCCATGATAACTGTAATACAGGCCGGATCGATCGGGCATCGTGGAACCCTTTCAGCGACACCCCAGTAATTGCTACATGTTTGTAGACATGGTCACCGACCCCCCGGGGCAATCATAGTGGCTTCTATGAATAATGATCCGCTATCAGCCGGCTCTCGACCAAATTTCGTATTTGCGGCCGTGCACTCTCAAATTGATACTAATTCGCCGGTAATTTCTCTTTATTAAACAAACGGCTCGTTACGTGGATGTACTAAATTGTATGCAAGTGTACAGAATGTTACTGTTACAGCAAATGGGCAAACGAAGCACGCGGCATTAACTGCTTATTACTACATTCATTTTTTAATTCATTTTTTAAATTTTAAGACATGCACTTTTTAAAGCGATTAAAAACACAGCGAGTCAACATAGGAGCAACTCTTCGGCGCTTCTTTGAAATCTTATAATAAAACAACTGGTCTCTCGATCGTTCGAAACTGGAATTACAGAGGTCGCTTTTCGTTATCTTGTCCTAAATAAAACCGTGCCATTCATGGCAGCGATCCTCCTACGCGGCGAACTTGTTAGCACGGACCCACGCGCTCCCAAAATCGATTCCCGCTAGATCAAAACAGCTACCGAACGAAATTCTCACCGTAGCAAAGGGCGAGCAGCATAGCGTTCGATGCAACAAGCGGTCGGCGTTGCATCAGAATCTCGCCGAATTCTCCGATTATTGTTGAAAAATTAAAAAAGTATATCAGCGGAGGGAGGCCGCGCCGATAGGCCGGTCGCTCATGGGACACAGAACAGCTAGCGTCGGCCGGGTAAACAAATCTAAAGCGATGCCGATCGGAGGCAGCGGCAACGCTCCCGATTGGTGACCCTCGACATTAAAGGTCGCCTTAATCGAGCCGAGCATACACACTCCGCTCGCGACGCGCGATTCGCGAGCGAGAGAACGCGCGGCCGCGCGTATCGCGCACGTGTATGCCGGGATTTTTTCTGTTCGAACAGCCGCCAATCGTCGCGCGCGTGTGCTTCCGACGAACCCGATGCAGCCGGTTTCGTTATCGCCTCCGGGCCGGCTTAAGGCGGATGCGCAATCGGTTGGATTCGCGCGCCGAAATCGAGCGAGTCCGCGCGACCGTTGCTGAAATCGTCGTGCCGCTTACGCGCGAATATGTGTACACTGTGCGTGTAGCAGTGCTGTGACTCAGCTCACGTGCGCTAAAAACGTGTCACGAGCGAGAACAGCCGAACGGGACTCGGGCGAGTGTGCGGTGCTTAACACGTACCGAGTGACTTCGGGCATTATTATTATTATAATTATATTATAATTATTCATCTGAGATGATTATCCGAAGGAATTCCTTTTGCTCGAATATTCTATTCGAATGCTTCTTTATTTAAATAAATTTTTATCTGATCAATTTTTTATTTGAATAACTCCAAGGAGATAATGCGGAAGAAATAAATCAATAAACTATGAAAAAACAACTTGTATTCTATCATTTTTATCCGAATTAGTATGGATTCCTACACGAATTAATTCTTATTCGAATAAAATATTGGCAAGAATTCTTGTCCGTTTAGATGGTCGATACATATCCGTGTTAAACATTGTTTTCGCGCAATAATTTATCTAGTAATAATAAATAATATCTAGCCGATTAACGTTAACCGAGTTTCTCAAGCGATCTTTTATTAATCCTCTGCGCTCGAACGGCGCCATTAAAAATTGCCGTGCGATTTTTCAAAGTAAATGGCTGGTATCTAAAGACTCGTCAGAGATTTTTCGGTCGGTTCTTACGATACGCATAGTTGCGAGACGCGACGTATCTTCGAGGTCTGGCTATTTACCTGTCATCAGCGAACAACGCTCGGATCTGAAGCGCAAAGCCGCGATAAAATCGTATCGTAGCTCCTCTGCCATCGCTGAACACTGCTTTTCCGCCGCGGCTAAGTAAAATCGAACCGGTGTGCGATCGCGCGCCCGTGTGCACGCGTGTGCGTGCGCGTACGTCGACGAATGTGCGTTTATTTTAACCGAGCACGATCCTGATTCCGTTTCGATGCATTTACGGCACGGCAAACGAATCGATTTGCATTAATCCCCGGCGGCCGCGTCGACACTCTCCGGAATTAATCGTAGCTCCGCGCGTAAAAATTATAAATCGTCGCGGGCATAACTAGAGGAAACGAGACAGAGAGTGTCACGTTTGAAACGAGAGAGAGAGAGGGGGCGCGAGCGAGAGGGCAGAGGAGCGGGAGGGAGACAGAGATAGGGAGAAGAAAGGAGAGGGAGGGAGAACGTTATTGCGGTATCTGGTCGTCGTCGTCACGGTCACTCGATTATTACAGATCACACGATAGATCCCCGTTCTGCGTGAACAACAACGAGAGCAAATTAATTCGGAGAAGATAAAGACCCGCGACACGTGCGATAGAGCGATTTCGGGCGGCAGGCTTCGAGTGTTAGCGAGACCGCGAAGGCTACTCACGAAATATTATTTCGCTCGGCGCGGCATCGCCGATGAAACGATTCGTTATCGGGAAGCAATGGCCGCGACAGAAATAATGCCAGGGAAGAGAATGTTGCGACGCGGACCAATTCGACCGCCGATGTTAGAAGTAGAATCGTGGAATCGCTGCGACTGGAATAACTCGCTGTCGCGAAACAACGATCGCGATAAGGACGGAAGTAAAGACGGGAATGAAAATACTGTGCGGATAGATCTCGAGCGAAATCGCGGCCGTTTCGCCGACGAAACTTTCGAACGAGGGACGCAGCTGCGGGCGTCGTTCGGATTGAGACAATTTCGCCGCTGCGGTACGAACGAGAACGAAAGTAAAGAGGATCTGGGAGCACATTATTTAAAATAAAAATAAAAGATTGATTGAAGAAAAATAACGTCGTTTTGTTTAATTTCTTAAAGACGCGACGCTGAAATCAATGATCGACGAGAAGATCTTATTTTAACCATTGAGATGATATTTCAAATGATATTATTCCAGAAAGGTAACCGATGCTAACTCGATTGCATAATAATTCGGAATTTGAATTCAATTACATCGTAATTCGTAATTGACGCAATTGAATTACCTGGTATTTCGCAATTCTATCCGAACTGAATTACGAATCGCATCGTAATTTAATTAAACGGTGCTCTGAGTTACGTATTAAAAACGTAGCCGGATCAAAATGAAACGACTTACGAAATAAAGTGACGTGTTATTCGACACGATATTTCAAAAGATGCGATTTTAGACGTGGCCCCAGGTCCTACACGACAGCGGAGATTACGCTAATTCGGAGTAACTCTAAAATTACGGCTGAAGCAACGCGTCACGTGGCACGAAGGAGCCGGTTATCGGCGCGCAGTAATCGCGATAAGAATAAGAACAAGAAGCAACGCGTTGCGAAACCCGGTTAATTTGACAGATAGAATTATAGCCGAAAATACCGGACAGCCGGGAATAAAATAATTCGTTATCGTGCCGGAGAAATCGCGATGAGAACAAAAATAAGCCGCGAGAATTATCGCGGTCGCCGCGTTCGCCAAAAAGAGGAGATCCTGCGAATTCAGACTAATTTTATCGCGGAGATTGCAGCCGAGGGCTATGAAGAAACCGTGTAAATGTGTATCGACATTGTTAACACGACGATTCTCGCACGGCAGGGTAGAGAGCGCGTATTCGGAATGAGTAAACATTGTCTGACGCAAAATTTATGCCGCGAAGAAAAAGAGTTAACGAGGCGCATTATGGAGTAGAACGAATGTTACGATGCCGGTTCGTACGCAGGAAGCCTTAGCCTGGCAATTAAAAGGCAGTAAAAGTTATCGGCCGATACAGTTGCACGCAAATCGCCAGGTTAACTAGATGTTTTCGGTCGCCGCCGGAACACGGAGGCAGCCGTGAATAATTAATAAGCTGAAAGGAGCACGTGTGCCCGATGCTCTGGCCTGCAGGAAATGAATTTCCGCGGACGGAGTGTGTCGGAGCGCTGTAACGTTTCACCTTTGGAACAGCGTTTCAGATACTACAGATTACGTACCTGGACACTTCATGTCTCGCTCGAACTGAACATCTCGAACCATCCAATCCAGATCGATCGACACTTGAAACTACAGTTTTAAGATTATAATCGCGGTGAAAACGATTAATCTAGTTTCACTAAATTCTTTTACGGTTGGCAACAGCTTTCTATCGGTGTGTTTGTTAACTTTAAAGCTGTCGTGAATAAGGAAATAGCAAGATATAACAATGCCATTAATGGTCATCGAATAAAAAGAAAATTGATATTAATACTTGATTATTTTATTCTATTTTTATAATTCTTTTTATTATATCTGGTTATTGCGTGGACAATGTAAGTGTTGCTATCTATTGTTTATTTATGAACTATATTGACTATATTAATTTATCGACCGAAAGTTCCTACGATAAAGCTTACGATCGGCTTCCGAATTTTTTAGTCTCGTTTCGAATAGTATAATAGCATGTGAGATACACAGCGATTGAATTTATACTCGTAGGAAGATCGGGTAATTTGAATTTTCGGTTCGTCAAGGTGTTAATCCGTCAGCGAATTTCGTTTGATGCGTTTCGAAACGCGCCGAATAAATAATACAGGATTCCTTCGAATGTTATAACATATTTGGCGCACAGCTTTCGATCGGTGTATGTTCGAAACAAACACGGTGTGTCATTAGCAGCTGATTAGTCAGCCTCTCATTCACGGAGATCGCTAACCTGCTAAGCGGCTTTTCTCGGTCGAAATACCAATTGGGAACGGCGCGGTAGCGCAGCGCGATTGATACACTGATAAATTAAAATATAAATTGACAGGTGCTTGCACGGATCTATTATTTTTAGACACCGTCGACAATTTCCGACGACGACGAATAACAATCGTCGATCTCAAAAACCACAATTTAAAAGCTTAAACAATTAAAAAATCACTTCTATGTAACTTCATAATTCGTTAATATAATCTTTGTGATCAGAAACCGAATTAAAACTTGCTCAACTAGTTATTAATTATTAGCAACATAATAAAACCGAATGACACGAGTTCATATTGTCCAAGGTAGTTCTTCCGAATTTTTATACTAGTTTGCGCGTGCATGCGTTTGTTAATTTTCCGATTAGAGTGCAGCCATTTGCCTATTCGGCGATGCTCGGCACACCTCCGATCCGAAAATGGCGCAGGACGTGAATCCGACGTCTCATTTAAGGAAGCGGTGTACGCGATTAATCGAGACTGACACGGCCAATTAGCGCGCATCCATAAACCTAACGTAATTTCAGTCATCGATTGCTTGTTCATTAACGACGGTGCATGCATAGGATCGCGGGCATAATCGGTTCATTAACGTGGCCGAAGAAAACTCCGGGAGATCAAGAGTTCAGTTTTAATAGATACCATGTTTGTCGAGGGAACAACTGTAATTATTCCATAAGCGAGCGTTCGAACGCGCCTGTAAATTAGCCACTGTTAATTAAGCCTGTTCAATCGTTCCGTCCTCGAAAAAAGATGCAAAGAAGGCGCTATTAATAATGCCCGCGATAGAAAAATTCCAGCCTTGGTCCGGCCGCGATCATTCAATAGTTCGCAAGCGTGCACGCTTCTTTGTTACGTGTGCGTTAACTTGCACGTTTCGTTGTGTTGTCTGCTCGACGGCATCCAGCAGCCATAATTGTAAAATACCTTGCGAACAGTTTCCGAAGGAGTTCGATCGTGTAAAAATTTATCTTAAAAATTGCAATAATTATTTCCATAAATATTCTTGCACAGCGCATTCAATGGCAATTGAGATGTAATATACCCAACGTGCGAAGAAAGGTCCATTTTTCAAGTCTATATATTTGCACGCGTTTCCTTTATTACGCAGCAGCGGCGTTTTTCTTCGTATTTTCCAGAAGATTGTAAGATCGTTTTTGTCCAGCGTTTCGTGTTGGACATTTCAAATTCTAATAAACAATGCCTGCAATCATTTCGCAGTCGAGACTTTAACCTCGTTCTCTAATTACTCTTTTTCAAAGCCAGAATTGACGTCAAGAGAGCGGCAAGATGGCGGACAGGTACCTTGGTAATTAATCGTAATTTCATTCGGTCTGCACGGCGATCTGGAATGTAAAGAGAGTTTCATATTTGTTCGATGTACCGCGGTCACACCCACCGATTTACAATTGAAATCGGCATCGGGAAACGGAGCACGCGGCAGTCGCGGAGAGCATGGTTGTTTTGATCGGCGGTATCAGTCACGTGAATCGAGAATCCCCCGAGTGAGAGACACCCGGAAGGCTCCCGAACCGCGGCGAAAATTTGCCAAGCATTTCAATATTTATCCGGCCGACTATTTCCGACGGCCGTCGCGGCGCTGTTCCGCGAACGCAATATCGCCGGCATTGCCGCCGCGATTCCCGCGGCCATTACGCTGAAATCCGATGATTAATCTCATAATCGGATCGTTACGAGCGATTAGACCGGCCGCGCTAAAACGCGGCGAGCCCGACGCGTCGCCAGATGCCGTTTTTCATCGGCGAGCATTTTTCTTTTATTCCCGCGGAGCTTGCGATTCTTTCCCGTCACCTTTCGGTTGCAACTTGTTGCACGAAATGGATCAATCCGACCGCGCTCAATAATTGAACTGATAAAGATCGCGTGACGCGTCGCTACCGCGAGCCGTTACGGAGGATGATTCAACGAGACAATTCCGAGGAAACGTTGCGTTTCGCCGTTTCCCCGGCCGAGGAAAACGTCCGACCGGAAACGTGAGCGCGGAAAATATTTGCTGAGCCACTGTTTGCGAATTTAATCAAGAGTTATGCCGAACTACCCTCCGGTGATCAGCAGTTCCAGAAAATCAGATGCTGTTTTCTGTTTGATCTTCTATTTAACGCCTGAATTTTGCACTTAACTCGCCTTAACAAACACGAACAGCGCTGACTTGTAAAATATTAATTATCGTGCCGTTTGATCGGTGCGAAGCTTAAAAATCCTCGAACATGATTCGATTCTCTGCAAAGGGTCTCTTGAATCAGGGAAATGTTTGGCCATGTTTGATCGCTTTTCGCCGCAACTGAATAAATAAAAAATAATTCTAAATATCTCGAGGACATTGACAAATCGGAGACACGATCGGAAGCTTCAAAGAGGATAAAGAAGAGAACTGGAACGTTTGTTGATGTTTGACGGCTGTCAGACACGCTCGACGCCATCGGAGATTCGCTCCCGGCGTTGTTCCCTGCAACCGGGCGAATAGAAAAAAATGTATTAACGTCGATGCGCGCGGGCACATCGTAACAGCGCGACTATTAACATAAGGCATGAGTCAGCGATGCAATAAAGTCCAACGTGCAACGGGGCGACGACGGCGACGCCGACGTTGCGACGTGTTTGCCGGACGACGACGCGTACGCGCGATCGTTCGTGCCTTCGTCGATAATCGTAAATAATTGTTCTCAGATAGGACGTTATTTGCGGCGCAACACTCGCGCCTCGGCGAAACCGCAATTGCCCCCACTGAACTGCAATTAAACCATAGAGACGGGGACGTCAGCCGCGAGCCGGCATCGCTATGCGAGCAATTTACTATGCCTTTATTCCTGAACGTGTCGCTCCGTCATTCTCGGGCCACGGAATTTTGTCGTTTATTGAATCTAGAACTTCTCGGCAGCAAGTGGACCAAAATTTCATTTATTTTTGCGAACAGAGTTCGTAACAGTCGGTCTAATCATGCGATTACTTCTATTTCCTCAGCCTAAATTGAACACGAAATTTTACCGTTCATTAAAAAAAGAATATATGAAAAAGTGTTGTTAATTATGCGAACAATAATTCATAGAGCAGCCGATGATCGCATTGTTCGAAACTATTTTCGAAGAAGTGAATCGGGTTATTTACACATTACATATTACTTATTACATATTATTTGCTAGATATTATTTACTGCATAATCGATTACGTATCGACAACGTTGCGGCAGGAGATTAGGCTAGGATGGAAGTCAGTTGTTGATTAGCGCATCTATCCGTTGCATAAGGAATCAAATTCTTTTCTAGACAACGTTCGTGACGGAAGACATACGAATAAACGCGAAAATATCTGGATAACAGGAGAATGCTAAAAATAAAGATGACATAGTGACGAAACGGTAACAAGATAGCAGTATACGTTACTTCACTATTAATATTCAATACTTCCGGTATCAGCTTAATTGCTATGCTGTATTCAGCCGAATGACTTATCGTGCGAATCTCTCGAAATATCAGCAGTGGAACAAAAGCCTCGTTAAGATTAGCTTCCCCGCCCTAGTTTCTATTTTACAAGTTCGAAGATACTATTTCCGTCCACTATAATCGAGAAAATTAGCATTTAAACGCTCCTCGAATCTCTGACGCTAAAACAAAATACAGAATTTCGCGCAGGTATCGTCGATTCTACAAAGACGCCGATCTCTGCAAACGAAAATAAGGACATCACCCCTTGAAACAGGTCCCCGCGACAGCGATCATCCCCCGGAACGTTCGAGCGTGTGCACACAAGTCGCGTCGCATGCAAATCCCGTGTAAAAGTCGCGTGCACTCGTGTAAAAGCGTGACGCAAGCACGCGCGAACGTAATGGTGTCGAAATTAATCGACAGATGCACTGTCTTGTAACAAAATGGCGGGCCGGTGGATAAAATGAGTCGCGGATCCGGCGGCCGTCCGCGACACGTGCGGATTACATATCGAGGGCGGAGATTAAGAATCGAGAAAAAAGGGTTCCTAATTACAATCAGGGATTGAAGAAGATGACGGCAGAGATCTTTCTATGAAACACGATGCCTTGGAGAAACATCGGTTCTACTTGAACGTCAGCAACCGATTATAAATATTGTAATTTCTTTAAGATACGCTTTTGTTAATCTCGAACCTTTTTATAGACTCAGAGGGATGCCTAGAGGGAGCATACATTTGCAGAAATTATGTCAATAATTTGGGGCACTCTGCTGGCTCTGGCGAGCCTGAGAGCAACTAGGCCACGCCTACTGATGCCACGCTCACTGTAGCAACGCCCACTGCATCTATCGAGGCTCTAAATGTTTTCTATGCAACATAAAGATGCTCCGCGTCTATTGTAACAATTAGGAACCATTTTTTAATTAACAATCATTTCAATAATTTGTTTGAAATTTCGCCTGCTCCTTCGCAAGTCCTCTTTCCGCCGAAAGCGGAGCGCACAGAGTTTTTCCAAAGAAAAGCCGCCAAAACGGAGAAACAGTCTCGTCCCAGAAACTAATAGCAATCCATTAGGAGGCGCAAAAGTATAAATCTAGCCCGCGCCGAAGATAACCAAGGGGCGTAATGCCGAAGGGAGTAATTTCGCAATTCGGTGTCACCGAAACGCAGAGCCGCGAGATGGAACGCGCAGATAAACGCGGAGCAGAGGTTCCGCGGTGGGGGGAGGGGCGGGAAGCGTTGTATGCGCCGCAAAAAAATAAGTCCAATCTATAATGGCTCAGGGGGATGCGAAAGGGGTTGTTGCGTCGACGCCAGAACACGCTCACATCGGCGCGAGATTTCGCGCGTGAGTGTGCCCGAAGAGGAACGATCGGCAGTCTCGTTCGGCTCGTTGAACATAAATCTCGTCTCCCGGCTGGACGATGACCCGTCGCGCTTATTTATCATCGCTGTCTCCTCTCGCTGTGTTACGGTTTAACTGTTACATTCGATGCCAGGCATCGGCGATGATCGCGCGAGCCGCCCAGTCATCTCCGAGCACGGTTCTCCAACTTATCTCGCGGCGATCGCCTTTCAATCTTATCCGCGATAATCTTTATCACGCCGCCAGGACAAATTGTGCCCCGTTACGCCGAAATTCGTCATCGAATCCTCCACGTCGAAGAATGTTTACGGCCGATAGGGTAGCTAACCTGTTGTTAGCCAGGCAGCTGGACAATCGTCGCTATCGGTGGGCTCGGTATTGTTTTCTATCTGAGAGCTGCGTATGCTTTCGATATCGTGATTGCTGATGCGGTCAAGATTATCCGACAACTGAGGCAGACCGGGCCACGTTTCAACCCCTTGCACTATGATCCCTTTCTCGCTCTGTTGAATAATACTTATTCGCCCTTAATCGTTTCCTTAATAGGACAATTTTTGTTCCTTGCATTGTCTTTATCTACTCTCGTTTCTATACTACGATAACAGGAGAATTCAATTTTATATTTTTATTATAGTGCAAAGGCTGACAATGGTGTTATTTGAAATATCATTTCAAAGAACAGGCTATTTTACTTCGTAGTTATTTCCATGCCTTCTGAGACGGCATTGTTCGAAATATCGTTTCAAGCAACCCGTTTCTTTATTTTACAATTCTTGTGGACCCGAAGAAAAATTCGTGCATGCAAGAACGAAGGCCGCTCGACGAGATAATTAGGGTACTCGGCCGATGAATGTTCCCATTGTGCCGGGGAGGTATTAGTCAATGCAACTATCCGGAACATGACGTTTTAGGGGATCGGGTCGAACGTTTACCGAGCCTGACACACGCCCGGGGGCGGATCATCGTCGGGAATCTGCAGGCCAGTGACAAGACCCAGGAAGCTCTGTGCCCATTGTTCCCCGAATATTGTCTACGAAAGAGAGCCGCACGGAGTCGGCCGCGACTCGTTATCTCTCGCAAACAACAATAGCGATTACCTGGGTTATGAATCGGGCGCCGATGACTTCGGATACTGGAGGCAGGAAATGACAAATCCCGGGGTGCTCGATCGGACTTAAGAGACCCGGGAGATACCAAACAGATTAGCTCGGCAGCATTGTCTGCGTGTTTGCCGCGAGCCACCGTGAATCAGACGATAAACATTGATACGTTAATTTTTCGAGCAAAGAAACAGTCGATCTCGCGGGCCGACTCTTTTCAGGCCGAATTAGTGGGATTAATGGTAATGAATTTAATCGAGACCGTCGCGGAAAAGACTAATTATGGCAGACGTTGACCAATTAATCACCCAGATTGGGAGCCGGCCGATCGAGGATCTTATAATCTCTAGCAAATGTGTTAGTATTCGGAACTGATTGCGGTTTGCAATGCTGACGATGCTCGGTATCGTTGATTAGATGTTTACTATAATGCGTCAGATGATTAGGTTGAACGCATGGGAACTGAGATGCCGAGGAGAATCAGAATTGTTCGTTTTCAGCAGAAGCCGACTGATTTGGAGCAATAATTTCACTCCTAAATGCGAATGCTGCTCATTTATTTGAATTCTCTGTTATCGATATTTAATAATTAAACAAATCTTCGATTTCCTATGGAAATTGCAGTCGGCGCCATTTTATTATTCTCATTTTATATTTTGAAACCTAATGGAACCATTTTTAATGCCGCCTTGGAGTCACCACTCGCTCTTAAAGGGATAACAAGGGAGAAAGGGACTTTCGAAGGCTCGCACTAATTGACCTAATCCCCAGATCGTGAACCGAGCTTAGCCCCATTTAGGCTAACAATTGAACAAAGAACTGCTTTCACAAAACAGTAAATATTTAATAATTTATAAAACGACGGAGCCCTAGGTTGTGGAACCTAAAGCAACGTTCAAACACAGCTTTTCCTCGTAAGCTTCGCATGATTCAGAGGATACTGCGATACGCAATCAAGTAGTATACACTATCTTCTATTGGCCAACGACTCGATAACGTCCCGTGACCGGAGACAAAGAGGAACACGCATGCACATGCGCGCGCGAGCAACTGTTTTCTGCAGGAAATCTGCAATTGTCAACTTCTAAATAAATCTACGTTTAACCGTACGAGGAGACAGGTGTCAGCCGTCTTTTACCTCAACCTGTTATTGCAAATCGTAAATTTGTACAGCGCCGGACACGCTACAAAAAGAACCGCGGATTTTATTAGCCGACTACGACAGAATATGTATTGACCGTCCATCTCAATCGGGTCAATAGATTGTTAATAATATAACAATGCTTTCAAATTATTCGCTGTTTAATTACGTAGCCTGTACATAAGGAAAACGAGACCGTGCACAAGCAAAAGAGACTCTACGTTCTCCTTGAATACGTTTCAATAATTTAAACAGCATGAATACATATCTTCGGTTTCTTTACTGGAAGTCTATTAATAGACATTTTAATTACCGATCCGTATGTAAAAGAATCTTGATAATTGTATTATTAACGCTAGATTTACGACAACGCATTTATTCCGACTTTCAACGAGTGTTATTGTAATATTCGCCGTATGCAACACAGGTATTGAACGAACAACTCGTAAACGCAGCTTTGCAGTCTGAATATATATTAAAAAATTAGTCACCCGTCATTTCGTGGTGTACCGTGAACCTAGTGTTAAATTACCAATCCAAACCCACTGTTAAATTGCAGATAAAGCAGTCGCTTTTGGACGTCCGCTGTCGATCTCCGACTCCAACTATTAAATTAGCGGGAAAAATACGTTCTTAGCGAGATTATTATATTGTGCCGAATTTTTGTATGTTTCGCATAAAGGAATCGGTGGGATCGAGATCGGAGGAACCGGCGAGAGGCGACCGATCCCAGCTCGCCTCGATCGCGCATGCACCGGCGCGCGGGTCCGATAATCGTGGCAGAAATTATTACGGGTCATTCGCACAGCCTTCGACGATTGGGGTAAACATAGTCGCGGTTTTCTCGGGCCGGGTCTGAACCGTTTATCGGTAGGTGGACGGCCTGTTATCAGCCGGCGGTTCTCATTGTCCCGCGGCGTTCGCCGGCCCGATAAACCACGGGGACAATGCGGGCCCGCCGAACGGAGAACCGAAGTTTCTCTCGCTCTCCTCTCTCATATCGGATTCTTCGCGAGTTCTAAAATTACTCGGCTCGAATCGAGCTGACCCGAAAGGTCGATCGGCCGCACTGGTCGCGCGCCTTTTCTGCCCAGTCTTTCCCCCTTTTTCGTGTCCCCCTCTGCAACGAGTCGTCGCCGCGCACACGCTTTCCCCTCGTTCGTTTTTCCGTCGAGACGCGGCCGACCATGCGATGCTCGAATGATCGAGGAATATGGAACGGGCTGACGGGCCTCGTACAATCAACATGTTGACCGGCCGACGAATTAGGCTACCGACGCAGCGCACGCGGTTCTCGCGGATGTATTTTCCCATGGACGCGTTGAGACGGTCGTCCGTTAGTTATAAGAAATGAAAAAAATTTCTGTGGATTTTTAACTGTTTTTATACCTGATTCGTCCGTTATTATACCTAGTTTATAATAATTGATCGAAGACTGATCTGATTAATAAGCAAAGACTGTGACCATTTGGCTGTTATAAATTATTATACATAATCTCAGAATCAAAGGACAGTCGTTAATGTACAGCACGAATGTTACTACAGATTAACGTTTTCTTTAATATTTGCAGCCTTTCCACGCGACGTTTAATTTGTCCAAAAACGTATCAACTGCGACCGCGGTCCGAACCGGCGACGTAATTTTGGTTTCGCTTAATCAGCAGATATCCCGCGCCGTAAATAGCAACGAACAGCAGCGAATAAAAGCTCGCCGGTGTAAAAATAATTTCTGGACAGTGAATCTTTCTTATATGCAATTATCGCGGCATTGTTAAATATTGTTGGATGCAAGGGTACGTTGAGAGCGTGCGAGCGAACGACGATCCGTGGACCGTTCCTGGCAAATAAAATCTCAACGGCGTTGTTTGCCCGCGGATTTACGAGTATTTTGTTGTCGGATGAGAACGGCGGGCTGTCCAAAGAGCTAATTAATGTTTTCCTCATATTCGGAGTGTTTGTTCTGCCGGTTTTTCCGCGTTTCGCCGTCGCGAGACCGCGGCCGAGCGCTGCAACGCTCCTCCGGCTACGCGAAACGAACTCCCCGGGTTTGCATAACTTATCGGCGAAACGAGACGGTGTAAATAGGGATTAACGGTCGCGAACAGAAGTCACGTGTGAGGCTAGAAAAGCAACAGCATCGTCGTTAGTAGTAGTCATTATCTGGCGACCTTCTTTCGGTACAGTGTTCCGTGTGCGGCGCTCGATATTCGTTTGATTCGATCGCGAACCACGCGAGCGCCGAATTATTTTTCTGTCGAGTAATGCTAACGCCGGTAATCGCAGTCGCGATTGTTAAATGTCACTGTTAACGGCAAAGGAAATTAATTGCACCGTTACTTCGTTCCTCGGAGACGAATTACGAAATTTAGATCAATCATTCTTCCAGAAACTAGGACATCGGGAAGAGAGGACTTCCAACTGTTCATCGTTACATTATTTCAGCAAATATTTAACTTCAATATCCGACGAATTTATTCGCAACGTCGCTCGAATGAAATTTGATTAGAAGAAGTTCTTTGAAATGTTTTTCGGATGCAACTCGATTCGAAGAATTTAGTCGAAATGTTACACGAGCGATGCCGAACTCCGCCACTCCCGGGCAATTATATCCAATGAAGAAAAATGATTTGATCGATAGCGATGCTTTTTGACTCTGCGACTTCGTACAACTGCTCTCAGAGGCTCGATTCATATACATCGACGCGAAAACAGACAGCCGCGCCGGCGCTAACGAACGCTAAAAGGAGTCAAAGGCGAGAAGCAAATATCGATGAACCGTGGAGGAACGCCGGAATTTCGAGTCGGCCGAGAATTAAAACGAGCCCAGCGAATGCAAATCGGCCGATTTACAGACTAGGTCGACCCGATGCGCGAAGAATTCGATTAGCCCCGTCCGCCGTTAAATTCCCGAGCACCGTTCGAACGGAAAAAAGCACGACGACCGATCGGGAATCGGTGAATCTGCGTGTCACGATGCACCGATTCGAGCATTGGAGCGGGTAAGACGTTTTCTAGGAAGCCACGCCGGTGTAAACGAACGCGTTAGCACCGTTCCGATCGCGTAGCTTCGGGCCGTACGAAACGACGCAGTTTTGTGAATGAAAACGGAGGTCGAGTAAAAACCGAGCGTGATTCACGAGAAACGTAATGACCGCTTTCGATGCCATTAGTTCGTCGCTGACGGCGTGGAATTTCCGCGACTTTATTGACGCCAGGATGCGGAACACGGGAATCCGGTCCGTGGAACGCCTTCGGTCTATTTTCAGCAGGAACAACGATAGCAAAAACCTGCAAAATTCCTTGACGTGCGCGACAAATGCCTTAATTAACCCTTTGCACTCTGGCGTTAGAACAATAATTTTCCCTGAATCTCTTGAGTCATCTTTGACGCATGCGACACTCTACCGAGGAATTAAAATAAAAACAAACACATTGAAAGCTGGCTGACAATTACTCGAGAAAAACAATAAGCGGCTTGACCAGTCTCGGCCGTCTCTCGAATCAAATTTGATTCGAAGAACTTAGCCGAAATATTTCTCCGAACGAAACTTTACTCGAAGAATTTATTTGAAATATTTCTGGAATCGAATTTTATTCGACGAATTTATTCGAGTCGAATTGGATTCGAATAATGGCCAACTGGGGCCTCTCTCGATACGGCGTTCTTATGCTAAGCGCAGGGAACAGCTCTGAAAACCTGATATCAATGTCGAAACACCCCTCTCGGACCGTGAATTAAGAGACACACGCACAGGCCGGCCACACATATTCGGCTGCGTTTCGTAACACCCACTCGGTCTACAGACTCATCGTATCGGCCTGTTACGACACGTTAACGGACACAATGTTATGTAAAATGTTAATTAATACACGTGCTTCGCGAGCGGGCACGAACGCTGCCACACGTGTCCCCGTTTCGGTCTCGAAATTCGGGCCGTTGAATCGTGAACGGCTTTCCGATCCTCGGAAAAGGCAGTCGATAATGCGCAGGACGTTGCACGCTTTTTGATAAACGCGAATCTAATTGGGAGGAACGGACCCTCGATTGGCAGACGAGTTATCTCGTCCTTCGCGGCACTGCTAATATTTGCACGGTAAACTGAACAATTTCACGCCGAAAGCGTGCCGCGATGCTGCTCGGTTTTTCGATTTTACGTCTGCCCGGAGCTGAATAATCTGATAATTGCACGCGAGAGCGGTCGATTATGCGGACAGAACGTGATTTTATAGAGATAAATTCTGTAGGATTAACGAGGTTTTTTTAGTGGAAATTAATTAGTAAAGATTACTATTTTCGGTGCAAGCCAATCAAAAACGAGCTTATTACCAATGTTCGCTTTTAATTGACATAATATCAACGATCTTGATATTTCTTGATCTTCTTTCGAGCATTTGAATCGTGCAGCCTCGAACTACGCGACCAAAAGTTGCATACTTTTTCACACAATCGCGGTATATTTTACTTTGAAGAAACAGGATGTGCCACGGGACCTTCGACATATATTTCGTTTGAACTAACCGCGCGTCATTTTCCCGGAAAAGGTAATTTTCAATCGCCACCG